>JAQZBX010026802.1:18771-28836 GCA_029593785.1 Cabassous unicinctus
TTTTTTTTTTTTTTGCTTCTTGTGCCTTGGGTGTGAAGTTCATGAAGCCATTTCCTATTACAAGGTCCTGTAGATACTTCCCTACATTTTCTTCATGGTCTTTATGGTCTTGTATCTTATATTTAGATCTTTGATCCATCTTGAGTTGATTTTTCTATACAGTGTGAGATGTTGTTGCTCTCTCATTATTTTGGATATGGATATCCAGTTCTCCAAGCATCATTTGTTGAAGAGGCCATTCTCTCCCACTTGAGTGGGCTTGGTGGCCTTGTCAAATATCTGATCACTGTATATGTGAGGATATATATCAGAACTCTCAATTCAGTTCCAATGGTCAGTTTGTCTATTCTTGTGCCAATACCATGCAGCTTTGACCACTGTAGCTTTGTAGTATGTTTTAAAGGATTCCTCCTATTTCCTTTATCTTTCTTTTTTCATTGTGAGTAAAAATCAAATTTTTCACAATACAAAACAATATTTGTAAAATGATATATAAATATATATGCATATATATGCATTTGCTTACATAAATGTTATTTATGTATATATGTATATATATTTTTAAAAGATGCTTAGATTATATAAATGTTGCACAGAAATTACATTTATTCCCATGTTGCCCTCCTCCCACACCTCCCATAACATCCCATGTAAACATCTTTCATTAGTGTGGCACATCACCTGCAATGGGTATACACATCCTGGGGCTTTGCCACTAAGCATGGACCATAGTTCACATTTAGACCAGATCCTCTCCCACAAAGTTCTGCATGGTATATGCTGATGTAAAATGGCCTATATCTTTCATTGTAATGTCATTCAGGATAATACCCAAGTTCTGAAAAAGCTCCTGTATTACAACTGCTTTTCCCGTCCCTGCCCCGAAAGCATCTAATGGCCACTGACTCCACCTAACTGTTATAATTTCTTCCATTGCTTGAATCACAGTATGTCTACAATAGAATACCATTAAATCCACTCTAGTCCACAGCTTTTCCCATTTCTGAGGAGTCTGGGATGGTGATGTCCACTCCACCTCCAACTGAGAGTGGGCTTATATCCCATGGTTATGGCGGATGGGATGATCCTGCCTGCAACTGCAGGCTATCTCCATTCCCTGGGATGGCTGTTGTCCATCATCATCTCCTCACCAGGTGACTTCGGTGAGTCCTTTGAGCTGTAGAGTAGGAGTTGCAGCTCCTCAAAGACTCCAGGCACAGCTGGCACATGGGCAGGCCAGAGGCTCCAGTCTTTGGAAGTACACCTGCAAACTCCAGTATCACATGTAGGTTTGAATAGAAGGGACTGATGAACCATGTGCAGGGAGGACTTATTTGAGTCCAACTCAGTCACTCTCAGGAGCAGAGGTTCCAAAATAGAGCCCACTGATTAGACATCAATCTCTGGAGCTATCACCCCTTATATAGGACCTGGGTATCTTCAGAGCCCTCAGGAGCCCCATTGTGTGGGGTGATAGCCACTTTGGTGATCTTTGAGATCCTACTGAGGTGTGCTTAAGTGTTGCCTCTAGGATGAGTTCCCGACACTCTTTGATGTCTCTTAACCACATGAACTCATTTGTCATTACCATTTCCCCTTTTTAATAAAGGTCTTTTTCCAGTCTTATTGCCAGTTGGCACTTGGTATTAATCCCTCATTGCCAGGGAGGCTCATCCATGGGAGTCATGTCCCATGCTGGGGGGAAGGTTAATGCATTCATATACTGAGCTTAGTTTAGAGAGAGCCCACATTTGTGCAAAAAAGAGGCTCTCAGGTGGCAACCCTTAGGCACCTCATAACAGTAGGCTAAGTTTCAATTACAAGAGCAAAGACTTATAAGGCTAGTCATCAATAACAAGAACCCATCAGTGAACCATCCTCTTTTGCCAGACTCTACCCCTGCACTCAGGGGACTATTGCTGCTCCCTTGGAGAATGTGGCAGAGCTCTCCAGGCTGGGATTTCAGTATTCCCTCATTTACTGAGTGATTGTCTACCCACCAAGACCATGCCCCACCCCTTGATCATTTGAACAATTTTATATATCTTTCTTGTATATTCAGTTGAAATTCCTCCCATGAATCCCCCATCCCAGACACTCCCTACCAATGATCCTCTGCAGACCCAATTGTAACCCTTCTGTGATCTAAACCTTCTTTGAAGATGAAGCCTATATAATAACCAAATACAATTTATAGGAAAATGAAATAATAATGATAAGCTTAAATGAAAGATATAAAATACATGGAAACTCAGGAAAAAAACTGAAAATAAAATATAATTAATGGATTGGGACATTCAAAAAAATGGGTAAAGAAAACAAAAAATTACAAAAAGTTTTTTTTTTTTTTCTTTTATCTCTGCATTATTGGGTGTCTGGTCTGTACTGTGGAACCTTCCCCCTTTCATTCCCCAGTGTCTCCCAAATATTCATTTAACTTTCAAAGAAGTTTTAGGTCACAGCAAAGCCACACACAGAATGCTAAAGACTCACATGTACCCAAACACTTTCCCCTTTCCTCACCCTATATTAAAACCTTTTGTGTGTGTGTGTGTGTGTGGATGGTAGCATTGTTATAGCTGTTATACAGATAGTGAAACATAACTACTATGCATTGTCAATGGTATAGTTTACCATTTCGATGGTACAGTTTAATAATTTTTGATGATATGTACCATGTCCTGTTTCCATTACTGTAAGGTAATGAAACACATTTCTCATGATCCCTAAATACCCCCTGTTTGATCTTTTCTGTTCTTCCTCCCCATCCCCCTGGGGCACATGACACTCCCCTGTCTTGACTCGTTGGATGACAAGATTCATAGTTACATGCCGTGGGTGTTCCAACCTGCCCTTCCTAATCTACCCACCAGTCAACCCTGCACCACCAAACCCAGTAATATCACTACCCACCTGTCCTATCCTTCAATATGCAACTAAACTCTAACACTTTACCATATATCATGTTCATATGGGTGATTGCTCACAACGTACTCTTCTCTTTCTCTCCCTTGTTAACCTATCTTTCAGACAATGGTTCTCAGAGACTGCTCACTTTCCTCAACTCAAATCAGTGAGGTCATACACTGTTCATCCTTCAATGTCTGGCTTTCTTCACTCAACATAAAGTGTTCAAGATTCATCCATGTTATTCCATGTGTTAGCACTTTATTCCTTTTTATAGCTGAGTAATATTCCATTGTATGTATTTACCACATTTTGTTTATCCATTCTTCTGTTGATGGGCACCAGGTATGATTCCAGCTTTTGGCAATTGTGAACAATGCCGCTATGAACATTGGTGTGCATATATCTGTTCGTGTCTTTGCTTGCAATTATTCTGGATATATACCCAGCAGTGGAATTGCTGGATCATATGGAAGATCTATTGTTAGTTTTCTGAGGAACCACCAGACTGTCCTCCACAGTGGCTGGACCATTCCACAATCCCACGAGCAAAGGATGAGGGTTCCTATTCCTCCACATCCTCTCCAACACTTATATTATGCTGTTTTTTTTAATAGCTGCCATTCTGATGGTTTTAAGATGGCATCTCATTGTAGTTTGATTTACATTTTCCTAATAGCTAGAGATGTTGAGAATTTTTTCATGTGATTTTTAGCCATTTGTATTTCTTCCTTGGAGAAGTGTCTTTTCAGGTCACTTGCCCATTTTTTAAATGAGTTGTTTCTCTTTTTATTTACAAGGTGTAGGATTTCTTTATAAATGGAGGATATTAGACTCCTATCAGGTATATGGCTGCCAAATATTTTCTCCCATTGGGTAGGCTGCCTTTTTATTTTCTTAATAACATCCTTTTAGGTGCAGAAGTTTTTAATTTTGAGGAGATACCATTTATCTATTTTTTCTCTTGCTGCTCATGCTTTGGTTGTGAAGTTCACGAAAACATTTCCTATTACAAGGTGCTGTAGATGCTTCCCTATATTATCTTCCAAGGTCTTTATGGTTTTGGCTCTTATAATTATATCTTTAATCCATCTTGAGTTGGTTTTTGTATAAGGTGTGAGATGGTTTTCTTCTCTCATTCTTTTGGATATGGATATCCAGTTCTCCAAGCAACACTTTTTGAAAAGGCTATCCTCTCCCAAATGAATGGGCTTGGTGGCTTTGTTGAATATCTGATGACTGTATATGTGAGGATCTATACCAGAACTCTCAATTCAGTTCCATTGATCAGTAGGTCTATCCTTGTGCCAATACCATGCAGTTTTGATCACTGTAGCTTTGTAGCATGTTTTAAAGTCAGGTAATGTGATACCTCCAACTTCATTTTTCTTTTTCAATATGTCTTTGGCAATTTGGGGTCTCTTACCTTTCCAAATGTGTTTTGTAGTTAGTTTTTCCAGTTCCTTAAAAAGTACACTGTTAATTTTATTGGTATTGCATTAAATCTTTAGATTAGTTTGGGTAGGATAGACATCTTAATGATGTTTATTCTTCCTATCCATGAACAGGGAATATTCTTCCATTCATTTAAGTCTTCTTTGATTTCCTTTAACAGTGTTGTGTAGTTTTCTGTATATAAGTGATTTACATCTTTAGTTAAATTTATTCCTATGTATTGAATACTTTTAATTATTATTGTAAATGGTATTTTCTTCTTGATTTCCTCCTCACATTGCTCATTATTGGTGTACAGAAATGCTACTGACTTTTGAGCATTGAACTTATAGCCTGTGATTTTCCTGAACTCCTTTATAAGTTCTACAACCTTTGTTGCAGATTTCTCAGGGCTCTAGGTATAGGATCATGTCGTCTGCAAATAATGATATTTTTAAATTATTCTTTACCAATCTGGATGCCTTTTATGTCCTTTTCTTGACCCAGTGCTTGAGCAAGTACTTCTAAGACAATGTTAAATATGAGTGATGATAGTGGGCATCCTTGTCTTTTTCCCCATCTCAGAGGGAAGGCTTTTAAGATTTCACCATTGAAGATGATGTTAGCTTTGCGTTTTTCATATATACCCTTTACCATATTCAGAGAGTTTCCTTCTATTCCTATATTTTGCAGTGTTTTTATCATAAAAGAGTGCTGTATTTGTCGAATGCTTTTTCTGCATCTATAGAGATGATCATGTGATTTTTTTTTTAAATTTCAATCTTTTTATCTGGTGTTATTATATTGATTGATTTTCTTATATTGAACCATCCTTGTATACCCAGAATGAAACCCACTTGGTCATGGTGTATAATCCTTTTGATATAAGGATGGCTGCATAGTGAATGAAAAAGTCTATGAGAGTGAATCCCGCACAGAAAGTGAAGAGGAGTTGAAGAAGTCCTCTGTACACAGACCCCCTGCCTTGACTGTGAAAAAAAGAACCCGAAGAGGAATGAAAGGGCCCCAAGAAAGGGACTGGTGCTCTGGGCAAAGCCAACAGACAAGTGTCCATTACTGGTTTCTTCCAGAGAAAATAAACGGCCATCTCTGTTAGGTTAGAGACTTGGAAGGATCAAGGGAGAAGACCAAGAGGTAGACTCCTCACTTACAGTGAAAGTTCATCTAGTTCCTCCCCTCACCTGTATAAAAAGACTGTTCTTCCATCCATGTGAGGTTTCTGTGCTTCTGGGTTTTAACCAAAAGAAAATCACCTGGAAACAGAGGCAAAAGAATATTTAAAAATTTGTTACCTTCTACTGACATTTTCTTTAAGTACAATCTTTGACCTCTCCAGTAGAAGGATTCACTCCAAAAAGAAATGGCAATGGATTTCAGAATTATCACAGAAGCCATTTAATGGCTAATACACTGTGCCTTGTTGACCCTATTCCCCGAACCATGTATGAATTAAAAATATTCCTTCTTACTCCTTTGTATTTTGTGAACTTGTGATGGTGTTTTTTTATCCCTGGAATTTTACTGGGTGTGTTTACCACTCCCCCTCACCACAAGCACACTTCTGCCCCCTAACACAAGAAGCTGCTTTCTTTAAGTCTTAAATTTCGGTTGAACTAAGGACTGAATCAAAAATCTCCCTGTAATCTTTTTCCTCCATTATAAAGTAAACTGACACCTGGCTACAGACCAGGCTATTACTTGTGCTCTGCCCCTTTCACAAAAGCTCTCTAGACCTTCACTTGAAATTGGTGGTTAGGGAAAAGGCTCAGACAGAGGACAAATAAAATTTAATGATGTATTCCAAAAAAATCATTTTGATATGTTGTTGAATGCGATTAGCTATTATTTTTTTGAGGATTTTAGAATCTAGGTTCATTAGAGAAATTGGTCTGTAATTTTCCTTTCTTCTGATATCTATGTTTGTTTTGGTATTAGGGTAATGTTGGCATGATAGAATGAGTTAGGCAATATTCCTTCTGATTATATTTTTTGGAAGAGCTTAAGCAGAATTGGTGTTAGCTCTTTCCGGAATGTTTGGTAGAATTCAGCTGTGAAGCCATCTGGTCCTTGACTCTTCTTAGTTGGGAGGTTTTGATGACTGAGTCTATCTCTTTACTTGTAATTGGACTGTTGAGTTAATCAATTTCTTCATTCATCAATGTAGGCCGTTAGTGAGTTTCTGGAAAATTGTCCATTCCTCTAAATTATCATTCTTGTTGGCAAATAATTTTTCAAAGTATCCTCTTATGATACTCTTTATTTCTGTGGGGTCAGTAGTGATATCCCCTTGCTCATTCCTTAGTTTGTGTATTTGCATCTGTTCTCTCTTTTTCTTTGCTAGTCTGGCTAAGGGTTTGTCAAGTTTTTTGATCTTCTCAAAGAACCAGCTTTTGGTTTTGTTTATTTTTCCTAGTGCTTTCTTTTTCTCTATTTCATTTAGTTCTGATCTAATCTTTGTTATTTCATTCTTTCCACTTCCATTGGGTTTAGTTTGTTGTTGTTTTTCCAATTTCTCCCGGTGTGCAGTTATGTCTTCAATTTTAGCTCATTCTTCTTTTTTAATATATATATTTGTGGCTATGAACTTCCCTCTCAGGACAGCTTTCACTGCATCCCAGTGATATGTTGTGTTGTCATTTTAACTAGTTTCAAGGTAGTTACTGATTTCTTTTGAGATTTCCTCCTTGACCCACTGTTTGTCTAAGAGTGTGTTGTTTAACTTCCATATCTTCATTCCTAACCTGTTTTTCTGGCCCTTAGTGATTTGCAATTTCATTCATTTGTGGTCAAAGAAATTCCTTTGTATAATCTCAATCTCTCTGAATTCATTGAGAGTTCTTCTGTGGCCTAGCATGTGGTTTATCTTGGATTATGATATGTGTGCACTCGAGGAGAATGTAAATCCTGCTGTATTTGGGTGTCATGTTCTGTATATGGCTATTCAGTCCAGGTCCTCTAATGTATTGTTCAGAGCCTTTGTTTCTTTATTGATTCTCTGTCTAGATGATCTGTCTAATGATGGTAATGTTGTATTAAAGTCCCCCGCTATAATTGTAGAAGCATTTATTTGTCCACTTAATTTTTCCACAATTTGTCTCATATATTTTGAGGCACCCTGATTAGGTGCAAAAAGGTTTATGATTGTTTTCTCTTCTTGAGAGATTACCCCTTTTATTAATATATAGTGTCCATCTTTGTCTCTTACATTAGTTTTGCATTTAAACTCTATTTTGTCTGATATTAGAATAGCTACTCTTGCCCTTTTTTGGCTATTGTTAGCTTGTAAAACTGTTTTCCGGCCATTTACTTTCAGCCTTCTTGAATTCCTGGGTCAAAGGTGTGTTTCTTGTAGACAGCACATACATGGATCATATTTCCTTATCCATTCTGCCAATCTATGTCTCTTGAGTGGTGAATTTAATCCATTAACATTCAGTGTTATTACTCGCAATGAATTTCTTTCTTCAGCCATATTTTCTTTGAGTTAATGTATGTCATATGTTGTTTTGTTTCCGTTTTTGTCCTTTAGTTGCTTTCAAACTCTCCTCCAACTCTCTCTCCCTTGTTTGTTCCTTTCAACTTGTAGAACTTCCTTTAGTATTTCTTGAAGTGCAGGTTTCTAATTGACATACTCTCTAAATTTCTGCTTATCTGCGAATATTTTGAATTCTCCATCATTTTTGAATGTCAGTTTTGCTGGATAGAGAATTTGTGGCTGGATTTTTTTTCTTTTAGTACTTTGACTATGTCATACCACTGTCTTCTTGCCTCCATGGTTTCAGATGAGAAATCAGCACTTAATTTTATATAGCTTCCCTTGTATATGATGGCTGTCTTTTCTCTTGCTGCCTTGAGTATTTTCTCTTTGTCTTGAACATTGGACATTTTGACAAGTATATCTTGGAGTTGGCTTGTTGGGATTTATATTGTTTGGGGTGCACTGTGCTTCCTGGATCTGCACATCCATCTCTCTCAGTAGAGTTGGGAAGTTTTCAGCAATTATTTCCTTCAACATCTTTTCTGTTCCCTTTCCCTTCTCTTCTCCTTCTGGGATGCCCATAATGCTTATGTCTGCATGTTTTGCATTGTCAGTTAAATCCCTGAGTCCCTGATGGACTTTTTCTATCTTTTTGTCTATCTGTTCTACTATCTGTTTGATTTCAGATGTATTGTCTTCCACATCACTAATTCTTTCTTCTGCCTGTTCAAATCTGCTGTTATGTGAATCCAGGGTCTTTTTGGTTTCTTGGATTGTGCCTTTGATCACCATCATATCCATTATCTTTTTGCATATGTTTACAATTTCTTCAGTATGTTCTCCCAGTGTCTTCTTTATATCTTTAATCACTTCCTTCACTTCATTAAGTTGTTCCATGACATTTGTTTGGAAAGCTTTGATTAGTTTTTTGATGGTCTGCATCTCTTCCTGGATTTAGTTTGTCCATTGGACTGGTACTTGTTTTCCTCTTTCTCAGTGTGGTTTGTAATTTTTTGTTGCCCTGTAGTCATCATTTTATCTTGATGGATTTATTCAGTTGATTATCTTCTCTCTCTGCTCTTGAGATTTATTTAGCTGGTGGTTATGTGTGTGTGTTAAGTTTTCTCTTTGACACTTTTTCTTTGTATTTTATTTCCTTGCTTCTTTCTATTTTCCTTGAAGGCAAAAGATAAGGGCCAGAAGAATTGAAAGATGTGTGAAAGGAAGAAGGAAAATAATAATATTGATAAAAGTTAGAAGAGGGGTCAAATAAGACTTAGTGAAATGAATATTTAACTCATGTAGGCAGTGTAGAGTAATAGGGAAAAAAGTGGAGTACCTTCAATGGACTGGGAAACCAAATAGAGGAAGATATTTATAATGATTCAGAAGGCTAGAATGATGAGGAGAGAGAGAATGAGTGAAGAAAAGGCTTGAGGGGAGATCGGGGGCCTCTGAGGGGCCCCCAGTGGGGGGTGACGGGTGTGGAGGACGAACGCGGCGCAGAGAGAGACGACCGCGGAGATGAGGCTGATGGCGCAGGTCTGTTTGTTCAGGAAGTGTAACACCTTTTATAGGGCATAGAGGGATGTGGAGGTTGTTGATTGGCGGGCGCAGGAGCGGCGGGAAGATTGTGGTGCGAACAGGGAGGAGGGTAAGGATTGGTGGGTTCAGGGATGAATGGTGGTTGGGCATTGGTGGTTTTTCGCTGCCGGTGGTTAAGAGACGCAGGCTTTTCTTAGCTTAGGCTGCTCTTAGCCTCAGCGGCCATGTTAAAGGGGGGTTGGGAGGGGGTGTCTGGGCTGATAGGGTGCCGGAAGAGTTAAAGGGAGTAGGAGCAGGAAAGATGTTTTCTATATCCTACAACATCTCCCCCTTTAAATTTATTAGTAGAGCCTTTGCTGAAAAACCTTTGAGTGCTGTCATGAAGGTCCCCACAGGCGGTCTTTTGGCATTAACCTGCTGGGGGAAATAGAGGCCTCGACGATTTTTATTTTTTTGGGGGGGGGACTGTGCCTGTCTTAGGTTCGGACCATGCTGAGCGGCTGCTGGATCTTACCTGTCATGGGAGACCATGGCAGCTCTTGGACGGCAGCAATTGGCCAGGTCACTGTCGGCAGCAATTAGCCAGGTTCCTGTCTTAGGTTGATCCAGCGGCTTAGCCGCGAGTGAAGAGAAGGGTCCTGTTACCCATTATTGACTAACCAGTCCAGCACCCAAAGAGG
>JAQZBX010026803.1:0-28737 GCA_029593785.1 Cabassous unicinctus
TGCTTTTGTGGTGTCACATAGGTTTTTATATGTCATTTTCATTCCTTTCAAGTTACCTAATCAATTCTCTTGCTATTTCTTCTTTGACCCACTTTTTAAAGGGTGTGTTGTTTAATATCCATATATTTATGAATTTTCCCTTTTTCCATTTCTAGGTTCTTTCCTCTATGGTCAGAGAAAGTGTTTTGTTTTATTTCAATCTTTTTAAATTTATTGATACTTCTCTTTTGAATCTACATATAGTCTATCTTGAGAATTATTCTTGAGCATTTGAAAAGAATGTATATCCTACTGTTTAGAGTGCAATGCCTATAGATGTCTGTTTGGTCTAGATCATTTTTCATATATTCAAGCTCTCTGTTTATTAATCCTCTGTCCAGATGTTCTATCCAAGAGTGAGAGTGGTGTATTGAAGTCTCCAACTATTGTTGAAGAGAAATCTATTTCTCCCTTCAGCTTGGCCAGTGTGTGCCCCATGTATCTAGGGGCACTTAGGTTAGATGCATAAATATTTAGTATAGTCATTTCTTCTTGTTGAATTGTCCCTTTTATTATTATATAATGACCTTCATCCCTTATAATAATTTTGCATGTAAAATCTATTTTGTCCAAATTAGTATTGCTACTCCATCTCTTTTTTGGTTACTATTTGCATGGAATATCTTTTTCCAACCCTTCACTTCTAATCTGGTGGTGTCATTATATCTGAGGTGAGTCTCTTGTAGACAACATATAGATGACTCATATTTTTTTAATCCATTCTAACAGTCTATGTCTTTTGATTGGGGAGTTCAGGCTATTAACATTCAATGTTATCACTGTAAAGGCATTACTTACTTCATTCATTTTAACCTTTTGCTTTCTGTTGTCATATCATACTATTTTCTAACTTTTTACCCTTTAATTTACCCTTTCGAATAATTTTCATTTCTACACTCCTCTTCAAGTCTATCACTCTTGTTTTTTCCTTTCAGGCTGCAGCACTCTCTTTTGTATTTCTTGTAATTCTTGTCTTTTTGAAACATATTCTATAAGTTTTTGTTTGTCTCTGAAGATACTGAACTCCCCTTCATTTTTGAAGGACAGTTTTGTTGGATAAAGAATTCTGGACTGGCAGTTTTTCTCTTTCAATACCTTAAATACATCATACCACTTTCTTCTTTTCTTCATGGTTTCTGATGAGAAGTAGGCACTTAAACTTATCGAGTTTTCTTTGTATGTGATAATTTGCTTTTCTCTTGCTGCTTGCAGAATCTTCTCTTTACCTCTGATATTTGTCATTCTGAAGAGTAGGTGTCTCAGGGTAAGTCTGTTTGGATTTATTCTGTTTGAAGTGAGTTGGTCTTACTGGATTTTGATATTTATGTCTTTCATACAGGTAGGGAAGTTGTTGGTCATTATTTCCTCAAATATTCTGTTTGCATCATTTCCATTTTCTTTTCTTTCTGGGACACCAAAAATGTGAATGTGTTTGTGTTTCGTGTTATCCTCTGAAACCCTGTTCCATTTTTTCCATTCTCTTCTCTTTCTGTTCTTCTATCTTTTCCAGTTCAGATGTTCCATCTTTGAAATCACTACTTCTGTCTTCAAGTAATTCAAACCCGCTCTAAGATATTTTTCATCTCATCCATTGTGTCTTTCATTCCCATAAAGTCTGTTGTTTTTCCTTGCAGGCTTTCAAATTGTTCTTCATGCTCACCCAGTGTCTTCTTAATATCTTTGAGCTCGTTAGCCATATTTTCTTTCAATTCTTTAAATTGATTTGGGAGAGTTATGTAATTATCATTGATTAATTGTCTTAAATCCTGACTCTCTTCAGGATATTTGATTTGTTCTTTTGGCTGAGCCATTTCTTCCTGTTTTTTAGTATGGCTTGTGAGTTTTTGCTGATGTCTAGGCATCTGAATATATTGGTGAATTTACTCTAATGGCCAATTTCTCGATCTTGCCTATAGTTATTTTTTTTTCCACAGCACTTCTTTGATATTTGGTTCAACTTATCTTAATTCTTTAAAATTGTCCAGCTTAAGTTATCAAAATCATGCTAGGGACTCACTAATGGCATGTAGAATTCCCCCAGAAGTGGGGTAAAGTGAGCCCTATCAGCAGTTTTTGTCCATGCAATTTTCAGACCAGCAGCCGATGATGTTCTTTGATGCACCTTGATGCAAATTTATGTCTATCTTGATTTTTCATTGTTTTGGTCTGTTGGGAGCTGTGATTCAAAGCAGACTTCATTTGCCAAATTCACTGAAGCAAAGGCCCCTAACTCCACTTCCCTTTTCTCTTGTAACACCTGACAGGGAGGAAGATATCTGCTCCCGTCTCAGTCAGCTGCAATGAGCTAAGGGTTTTACCCCTGCTTAATTTCTTTTGTGTTGGGGAGGGGAGAACTTTCTGAGGCCAGGAGGTTTAGTAACTCACAGTTTGTTGTTATGGCTTCTTCATCTCACTGTCCCTTAACTTCCTGGGAGTTATGAAGCAATGCCCTTTTCTGCTGACCCCCAAAGCCTGTCCCTTGGGCAGTTTTTGGATCTTTCTTCATTGTCTTTGTGAGAGAGGTAAGCTTTGTCTGCCTAATCTGATGCCATCTTCCCTGCTATGTGTATTTTTAATTGACATATTTTGACCATCTATATGTAAGTTCATTATTGATATGTTAGGGCTTTAGTCTGCCATTTTATTATTTATTTATCTGTTTCTTGTTTCTCCTTCCTCTGGTTCTTTTTTCTTGACTTCGTGTTGATTACTAGGTTATTTTTTAGGGTTTTATCATGATTAATTTGCAGTATTTTTAAATATATCATTATATATACTTTTCTTAGCAGTTTCTTTTTGTATTGTTATTTATATAACAATCATAATTTACTAGCATGGAAAATTTACCACTGGATTGAAATGTGGAAACTGTACTTCCATTTAGGTCCCATTACTGTCCCCAAGGTTTATATAATATTCCCTTGAGTATCAGCTCTGCATATATTGAACACCACATCACAAAGTGTTAGAGCTTTTGTTTCTACTATCAAATATGATTTTAAAAACTCATGAGAAGGATGTTCTATTGTATTTACCCTTAATTTTTGTTCTTCCTATTGTTTTCTCTTCCTTCCTATTCTAATAATCCTTTTTTACCATTTCCTTTCTGTTTGAAGAACTTTCTTTAGTCATTCTTTGAGGGTAAGTCTGCTAATGCCAACTCTCTTAGTTCTTCACTTGAGAATAAATTTGAAATTTATTTTCCTTTCCTTTATGAAGGATAATTTTGCCAGATATAGTTTTTATAATTGACAGTTCTTGTTTTTCAGTGCTTGAAAATTATTGTGCCATGTCTTTCTGACCTATAAGCTTTCTGATGAGAAATCTCCTGTCATTGAACTTGTGTTCCTTAATATGTAATACATCATTTGTCTCTGGTTGCTTTCAAGGCTTTTTCTTTATCTTTAGTTTTGAGAAGTTTTATTATGATATGTCTATGTCTGAATTTCTTTTGTTTTCTCTATTTGGTTTTGTTCAGTTTCTTGAATCCATAATTTTATACCTTTCACCAAATTTGGGTCGTCATCAGCCATCAGTTTTTCAAATATTATTTTACCCCGACTCTCTTTTCTTGTCTCCAGCTGGAACTTTAATGATACAAATCTTGGATCCTTTGCTATTGTTCCACAGATCCGTGAAAATCCATTCTTGTTTTTAAAAATCCATTTTCTTTCTGGTGTTCAGATTGCAAATACTATTGCTCTATATTTAAATTTACTGATTCCCTCCTCTGTTATCTTCACTTTTGTATTATGCTCTTACAGAGAGTTTTTTTTTTTAATTTCAGCTTTTGTATTATTCAAAATAATTTCCATTTGTTTTATTTTTATGGTGTCTATTTTTTTTCATTTCTTTTAAGATAATTCATAATTGTTTTTTGAAGCATTTTTATAAAAGCTTTTTTTTTGAAAATCAAAAATTTATTCCTACAGCAGGGATGATATAAAGCTAGCATTTCCAAGAACATTCAGATATCAGAAGAAAGTTGCAAAGTACAGTATTGATTTAACAACAAGATATTGATCTTATGTGTATTAACCCAGCATTATTACTTTCTCTGTTTACACAACCCAAACAAAACAAATCAAATGCATGCTGATTTATTTTTTGCTCATTTTGACAGGAGATCCTTTGATGTTGAGTTTGTCCACAAAAACCTTTGATCTTCCATGTTCAATGGCTAGACTTTGGTGAAGTTTCACCTTTCTTTCAATTTCACGGAATCCTGATTTCATGACCAACACTTTGCATTCTAGTATTTTTTAGATTGTGCACTCATCCCCGTGTTCTGTACTTTAAAAACCTCATCTTGCCGCTCATCATCTAGAGCACATGCATCACTTTCATTCATATTGATCATTCCTTGATTGACCTCTTCATCTCCAGTTTGCTGTTCTTTGACTTTTTAATAACATAAGCTCAGTCATGGATATGATGACAAACAGTCATTTTTTCTAGTCCACGGATAGAATCTCTCAATGCCCTCCTAGTTTCCTTTATTCCTCCAGAAGCCATACGCTATTGAGTTGAGCCTTGGAAAATCTTTGGTGGCTCATCTCCTACTTTGGAATAGATCATAACTGATGAAGAACAAAATGGTCCATTTGGATCCATTGAAATCTGAGCAAAGTTTCTATGTAATTCATGCATACTGCTTCACATTTTTAACGTCATTTGATCCATTGCCTGAAAAAGGTTGACATTTGTACGCGTCAAGAAATCTTCACCATCATCACGTCCTTTATGAAGACGAGCTCTTCCTCTACTATGGGAGATACTGAACAAATCACTTCCAAAAGGTTCAGAAAAATTGCTCACCATCTGTCACATACTTTCTTGGTGTGCCATATAAGAGTCAGAGAAGAAGGGACCATCCTCAAAGCTGCTGTTCCTCTTCCCAAATATTCTGGCTTTGTCTTATAATAGCTTTTTAAAAGTCTTTGTCAGGTAATTATAACATTTGATTTATCTTCTTAACATCAGTTGATTATTCTCATTCAAGTTCATATTTTCCTGATTGTTGGTGTGTTAGATGAACTTTTATAGAAATCTAGACATTTTGCCTAGTATGTTAGGAGAATATGGATTCTACTTAAAGCTTCTACTTTAGCAAGCAATCATTCTATTGAGGTTTAGCACTCAGGTCCTTGCCTAGTTTTTTTGGTTGTGGTTCCAAAGAGCATTTAATTTTCTCAGACGTTGCTGTGCTACAATGGTATGCTTGGCTTATCTGTAACACTGTGCTACTTTGGTCTGCTTGGTTGATCTGTTCCATTGGTGCTCTGTCTGATCCTTTCTAGAGCTGCTTATGGGAGTAGAAGGTGCTTCCTCAGGGAGATATCCCTGGTAGCTCTATTTGAGTGGTGGAGGATTAGCTGGCCTATATATATATAGAGAGAGTGCTTTCCCTGGCCCATTTGTCTATAATGGCTAGTATTACTTTGCCCACATGGTGTTGTAATCCATTTGAGGAAGGAGTAAGCCTACCTGGTCTGCATTCTGTAGCTTTAGTGTGGAGCACATCACAAGATGCACAGCTTCTGTATTTCTTCTCCAGTGTGGGATCTCTTCCTCATTCCACATTTCTGAGTTCTCCTTTGCTTGTTTTTCATGTTATTTCCAGGATTTATAAATTTACTTGGAGGGAGGGACAGGGAATTCATTTATTCACTCAACCAACATCTGTTAGGCTCCATGAACTTGTCTAGATGTTGAGATATGGAGATGAGCAATAACAAAGGATCAAATAGAGTTCACCTCTGTAAGGTTTGCTCTCTTGCCTCTCCATTCATTAGTTAGGATATCAGGCTACTGCTTTCCTTGGCTTCCAGTTAGTCCTGTTGAATCTATGTACCAAATTGCTAATGCTCCTGTCTCCTCTCATAGCCTCTTAGTTGTCCAGATCTTCTCTTCTTTCACTTTAGTGACTTCAGTGGCAGACTGGAAGGCCGCTTTGTTCTTGAGGGGATCCTGTGCTCCCTCATTGATGCTGCCGCCTGGGGAGAGTTCTCTAAGGTCTAGGTGTGATCATAACTCTTACCTGCTAAAAGCCAGTCAACAGCCATACAGGATTGCAGTACCTCCAGGGCATTAGTGCAAAACACTAAGGACAGTGCATTCACAGTCCCCATAGCCTGCCTCTGTACATCACTCAGATCTGATCTCACTTTCATGCCTTCTTGAAAATCACAGTCCAGAAATACCAAATTCTGCTTGAACACACTACAGCATGTCTGTCCACCACACCATGGTATGTATTTGTCCCTCTGCCTGCTATGCTGATGCCTATCCCCAACTTATCCACCTACAAAACTCCTATTCATCAAACACAGCAGGGTGCCATGTCACCCATGACATTCCCTGAGAGTTAATCTCTCTCTCTGTCTTTGTTCTTACTTAATCATGCTTCCATGGATACAATTAACACAAAGAAATATATTTGTTTACATGTTTCTACCATTACTCAGGAGTTCCTCATAGAAAGTGCTCTGTCTTATTCATGTCATCATTTTTAGTACTTAGGAATAGCCAAGCATATGGTCATTGCTAAATAAATGTGGAATGAACAAAAACCATGGAAGTGCTTACAGAAGAGTTTTTGTTAGGTATGTGTAAAGAAATAAGGGGGCAATAGCTATGTGCTTGATGATCCTGGATCAGAACAGCAGTGGCCTGCTATATGATCTCTGCTTTCATCCCTTACTTGTTTCCTCCCCAGCACTGGGCTCAACTCCTCTTGTTTCTATCATGGGATATGTTGATGGAGACATCCAGTTATGCTGCCAGTCTTCGGGTTGGTTACCCCAGCCCACGGTGAAGTGGAAAGGACCACAGGGATATGATTTGCTGTCAGTCTCCAAGGTGTATGCAAACAAGCATGGTCTGTTTGATGTGGAGACCTACCTTATGGTCCAAGAAAATATCAGGAACATATCATGTTTCATCCAAAATGTTGACCAGAACCTAAAGGTGGAATCCAAAATATGGATAGGAGGTGAGTGGGCAGGTGGAAGTGAGAAGAGGGGCAATGCTTGGGTACCCAGAGGGAGAACAGGAGCCTCTTTCTGAGGATTATTGTTTAGTATTGCCCAGTTTTATTGATTCATTTTGAAAAGTCAAAGTTCAATGATTTAAAAAAATAAAATCATAAAATTTTGATTAGTTGGAAACAGAATCACTTACTATTGCAGGGGAGTAGAATTAAATATTTCTTTCAACACATAATCACCGATATAGTATACCCCCTTTAAACTCAAAACATATCAAACTTAAGAAGGCCAACTGTAGAACCAAGAAAATTAGTTTACCCATTTTTTTAGAAAACATATTGAATTACTACCTATGAAACAGAATAGAATAAAAAAAATGGTAATTTAGGGAGGATTTAAAAAACATTAGGATAATTAATGCAAACCCGAATATATCAGTAATCATGATCAATGTAAAAAGACTTAATTTTCCAGTGAAGAGACACAGTGTTAGACTGGATTAAAATATTCCAACTGTTGCAATTCAAAAGAGGAAAATGTAAAACATATGAGGTATCTGTTGGGAAAAAAAAATAAAAAAAGACATACCAGAGAAATACTAACCAAAGGAGAACATAATAGATATATTGTCAAAAAAAGGGGGAAAAAAGGTTTTAAGTTAAAAAGCACTATCAGAGATAGTTATTTCAAAAGTATCCAAAAGTTAATTCACCAGGAAATAGTAAAAATTTAAAATATATATACACTTTGGGGAGCGGATGTGACTGAAGCATTTGGGAACCCACATCCCGCAATGGGCACCCGGTTTCAGTTCCTAGTGCCTCCTAAAGAAGATGAGCCAATGCAACAAGCAGATGCAATAACCTGACTCAATGAGCTGATGCAATGAGCAAGGAGTGGATGAGGCTCACACGGTTGAGCAACTGCTTCACACATGGGAGGTCCTGGATTCACTTCCAGGTGCCTTCTAAAGAAGACAAGCAGATAATGAGCAGACACAATGAGCAGACACAACAAGTAGAGACAGTGAGCAGACTAAGAGCAGAAACAATGAACAGACAGAGGAGGGAGACATCTCGGTGGGGGGGATGTATATATATACTCCTTGTATTAGTCAGGGGTCTCTATGGAAACAGAACCATTAGAAGATATCTTAAAGTACTATGAGGTTTTATAAAATTGTCTCATGCAACTGTGGGAATGTACCAGTCCAAATTACAGAGGGCAGCTTGCAAGCCAGGAACTCTGATGAAGACTGTTGATGAGTTCCCCAGGAGATGCAGGCTCTCTGAAGTGGAGATGGGAATTCTCTCTCTGAATGCTGAAATCACTTCTCCTTATAAGGCCGTCAATTGATTGGATGAGACATCACTCCTTGCTGAAGGCAATCTCCTCAGTTGATTGTAGATGTAATCAGCCAGAGACCCAATCAACTCACCAATGATTAAAGTCCATGACATGTCCTTGCATTAAAATTAGCCCAGTACCTGCCTAACCAAATAATCAGGCATCATAAACTGGCCAAGTTGACACAGCCTAAACATCATAGTCCACCCCTTGTCAACTTGGCAGCCATACACATCACCTTAAATGATACTTAATCTCTAAATAAAATGAATTACAGACATTTTTTCCACCTAACAATACTCAAGTGTCCAGCATATAACCAGAAACACACTAAATCTTTCCAGAATATGCTACAAGTCTTTGGGTAATATTGACTCTTAAACTTGACACCTTTAAATACTATGTCATGAAATTTATACAACTTATGTCATATGACAATAGATAAGATAGGGGAGAAAACAAAGATATTCATTTTATGTACATATATAAACGCACTTATAACAAAACAAGGAAGAAATATTCGTGACTAGTACAGTCTTCATTTCTGTAACTGGTCACATGATCATAGTTCGTATTTATCACTACCTTCTTCTACTCCCCATTCCATGTTCCCTTTACCCTCAGCAAGCACCTCAGCTGGTGGTGGTTCTTTGTCTGTTGGGGTGACCCAAACCTTCATTCCTGAAGATTCTGGGCCATTGTTAGTACTGCCTGGATTGGGTTGTTGCAATTTTCCATTGATTTAGTCACACGGCATGGGAGTACTAAGAGATGCCCTAGGGAGTCTCTTGTATTCCAGGCAAACTCTTTACCTCCATTGTGTAGTTGCAGTCCTATTTCTCCTTGGTAGTCAGGATCAATCACCCCAGCCAGTACAGTAATTTTCTTCTTTGCCTGTTGATTTAGAAGCATGAGGAGCACAAACTGACCAGGTGGGAGTCTTAACTTCCAGTTCAGTGGAATCGTTGCATTACCTGGTGGAAGCATGCCTTATTTTGAAATTAAGACCTGTAGACCAGAAAAAATTTAGGTTGCAGTGACAGGAAGCAAAAATTGTCCTAGTTACTAGGAGTAATAATGAGTGATGCCACTCCCATGTCCTTCCCTTGATTTTTGGACTCATGAATCCTGTCTATGAGAGAAACAGCACCATAGAGAGAACCTTCATTTAGAGCATACAAAACCTCCTGGAAAACATTGCCCCAGGCTTGCAAGGTATTATCACATAGTTGGCTACATAATTGAGTCTTCAAAAGCCCATTTGACCATTCTATCAATCCAGATGCTTTAGGATGATGGGGAACATAGTAATACTAGTGAATTCCATGAGTATATGCCTATTCTCATTCATCATTTGCTGTTAAATCAGTTTCTTGATCAGAAGCAAGTTCTGTGTGGCACCATGAGGGTAGATTAAACATTCAGTAAGTCCATAGATGGGAATTTTGGCAGAAGCATTAAGTGCAGAAAGACAAACCCATATCTGGAGTTCCAGTTAGAAGTCCAGTTAGAACAAATTGCTGCCCCTTCCATGATGGAAGTGGTCCAATGTAATCAACCTGCCACCAAGTAGCAAGCTAATCACCTCGGGTTATGATGCAATTTTGGGGGCTGACTGTAGGTCTCTGCTGATGTTAGATTAGTCACTCAGCAGTGGCTATAGCCAGTTCAGCCTTGGTGAGGGGAAGTCTATGTTGCTGAACCCATGCATAACCTCCATCCTTACCATGATGGCCACTTTGTTCATGAGCCCATTGAGTTATGACTTATGGGGACAGAGGCTGACTGTTAGTCACAAAAGGGGTCATCTTATCCACTTGGTTAGTAAAGTTTTCCTCTGCTGAAGTCACTCTCTGTGAGCATTCATGTGAGAAACAAATATCTTCATATTTTTCCCCACTCAGAAATGTTTATCCACATGCCTCTTCCACAGGCTTCTTTGTCACCAATATTCCAATCATGTTCCTTCCAAGTCCCTGACCTTCCAGCCAAACCATTGGCCACAGCCCATGAATCAGTGTGCAAATGCACCGCTGGACAATTCTCCTTCCAAGCAAAATGAAAACCCAGGTGTACTGCTTGAAATTCTGCCCACTAGGAGGACTTCACCTCACTACTGTACTTCAGGGATGTCCCAGAAAGGGGCTGCAGGTGTCTGCCTTCAGGGGGTGCCTGCATATCATGACGGGACCATCTGTAAACTAAAGCCAGTGTTTAATCTTACTCACTCAAATGATTGCAAGGAATCCTCCCCAAGAGCACATTTCTGTGGGCTGGGAAAGAGAAGATAATGTGGCAGAAGTAGTGGCCATGTGCTTTTGGGTCTGTTCCACATTGTATAAGTCAGCCAAAGTGGTGTTGATGAAAAATACCAAAACTCTGTTGGCTTTTAAAAAAGGTTTTTATTTGGGGTAGAAGCTTATAGTCACAAGGTCCTAAAGAGTCCAATTCAAGGTACTGTAAGGGGTAATTTCTCACCCAAAGTCACTTACCACGTATTGAAGCAAGGTGGCGGGTGTTGTCCAAGAGAGTTCAGCCTTCCTTCTTCCTCTTAATTCTCCCTGGTCCCAGATTCTTCTGATCTCAGCTGTAGACTGGAATAAGGCTAGTCTCTTTCCTCTGGGCTCATTTCTTTCCAGGCTCAGCTGCTCTGTTTTCTTCACAAGGTCAGCTGTAGACTATCAGGCTCATCTCTCTTCCTGGGGCCACTGCTGTGTCTAATGAGTTGTCTCTCTTCCCCTGTGTACCTTCTCTGTGCCTCTACTTCCATGTTAGAGTCTGTTTTGTCAGCTGAAGTAGGCTGGGACTAAATGCTGAGTCGCACTCTAATGATGGGTTGAATTAAAGCCCTAATCTCAACATAAGTTAATCAGCGATCTCAGCTGAATCTAATACAATTGAAGGGTTATCATGCCCAGAGAAACAGACCAGTTAACAAATATATCTCTTTTTGAAATTCATAAATAATCTTAAACTGCTACACTCATGTAACTTTCTTGTGCCTTCAGAACCAGCTTGAGCCCTATTTCATATATACCACTTCCATTTTATGATGAAGTGCTGCTGTGCTTTCCCAAATTTATGGTTTGGCAGGTTAGACAACACTGAAACCATGATAGGCAACTCAGGTCTCATGGTAATTTGGTGGCTCATAGTTAGGCATTCTGTCTCTATGAAGGCCCAGTAGCAGGCCAAAAAGCTGTTTCCCAAAAGGAGAGTAGTTATCTTTAGAGAATAGCAGGGCTTTGCTCTAAAACCCTAAGGATCTGCACTGTGATTATCCTATAAGGAGATCTGTATTTACCACTGACACTTCCAGCTCCATTAGATCTGCTGCATCATAAGGCCCAAGTGGCAGCGAGGCTTGTACAGCTGCCTGGACCTGTCACAGAGTCTCATCTTCTTCCATTTGCCACTGAAAACTAGCAGCTTTTATGATCATTCAGTAAATGGGCTGGTGTAGCACACCCAAAAGAGGAATATGGTGTCTCAAAAATCCAAAGATGCCAATTAAGTTCTGTGCCCCTTTTTTGATCATAGGAGGGACCAAATGAGCCTACCTTCAATTTAGTGCCCCCCACCACTGGACACCTAGATCTTTCACCGAAGTTGAAACCCCTGTATTTTTTTTTTAATTTCTCTCCCATCCTCTGACACAGAAATGCCTTACCAATAAGTCTAGAGTAGTTGCTACTTCTTGTTCACTAGGTTCAATAAATATGATATCATCAATATAATGGATCAGTGTAATGTCTTTGGGGTGGACAGAGAGTGATAATTATGGTCCCTGAGGACAATATTATGACATAGGATTGGAGAGTTGAAATATACCTGAGGTAGGACTGTGAAGGTATATTGCTGCCCTTGCCAGCTGAAAACAAACTATTTCTGGGGGTCCTCACTAATAGCAATTGAGATAATAAGCATTTGCCAGATCAATAGCTGCATACCAGGTACCAGGGGATATGTTGATTTGCTAAAGCAATGATACCACATCTGGAATAGTAGTTGCATTTGGAATCATCCTGGTTAAGTCTATGATTATCTACTGTCATCCTCCAAGATTCACCTGTTTTCTGCACTGGCCAAATAGAGAGTTGAATGGGGATGTGGTGTGAATCACACCCCTGCATCCTTCACCTTGATGGTGTCACTCATCTCTGCAATCCCTCCAGGAATCTGGTACTGCTTTTGATTTACTATTTTGCTAGAAAGAGGCATATCTAGTGGCTTCCACTTGGGCTTTCTTACCAAAATAGCCCTCTCTATACAAGTCAGGTAAACAATGTAGGGGTTCTGCCAGTTACTGAGTATGTCTATTCCAATTATCCATTCTGGAACTGGAGAAATAACCACAGATTGGGTCTGGTGACCCACTGGACACACTGTGGAATGTACCTGAGCTAAAACTATATCGATCACCTGGCTTCCATAAGTCCCTATTCTGACTGGTGGAGCACAGTGACATTTTGGGTCTTCAGGAATTAATGTCACTTCTGAGATAGATAAATCAACATGCATTATGCAATAACAATAAAAATAATGTTAACTAGGAATATAATATTTGCAAACGTTTATGGAAAGATGTAAAACTTTATTAAAAGACATTAAGGACACTGAAATAGGAGAGATGTGATAGTATCCAGATAAAAAGAGTCCCAGAATTCATGTATGGAGTCAATACAATTCCATTCAAAATCCGAGCAGAGTTTCTTTGAAATTTAAATAATTTCAACATTTATGTGGAAGAGCAAATGGCCAAGAATTCCCAAAGCATGGTTGAATAAAAAAAGCTGATAAGCTTAATCTAGTATATATATGTGTGACACACCAAGAGATAAGTGGTCCAAGGGCACAGAACAGAAACCCTCAAAACAAATCTTAGCCTGAACAGAAACTTGATATTAGACAAAGATGCAATCACGTGTAAGGTGTGTAAATGAAAGTGGATTCAGTAAATGATCCTGGCACAGTTGTTATGTATTTAGAAGAAAATGAAATCAAATCTCTATCATATTTGAGTTACAAAAATAAAATCCACAAAGATTTAGACTCATGCAGGAGACTTGTGGAAAGTTTTCAACTTTTAGAAGGAAATATAGAAAAATATCCTATTCACCTTGAGGTCCAAGAGGATGCCTTAAATGAGAATCAAATTGACTTTGCTGTTCAGCAATCATTAATGGGTCTATGGGGTTGTTTTACAGAGACATTTTTCAAGCCTTCACCTTGGCGCTTGCCTTCCATTTTACTGGGATTACTCTCCTTTGGCCTAGGTGTTTGCATCAGCGGGTGGATGATTTTTTTCTTCAATTACCATAGTAAGTGAAATAGAGAAGCCTGAGCCTGTGGCTTATTCATGCTTTCAGCAGGGCTGGGATCAGGGATGCTCCCATGCACATCTCTGGTTTGGTCCCCCAGCCCTGGGACCAGGGCCCCATCACCTGGACAACAGGGCCCACAGTCCTCATCCTCTTTCTGAAATGGCTTCCTCAGGAAACGCCAGCCCCTTCCAGATCGTTCTTATACTCCACATATGGCTGAGAATTAGACAAAGAATGATTTTAAGTATATTTAGAGCTTATGTAATTTTTCTTAGAGCAACACCAAAACCCCAGTAAATAGTTTCCATGGGATGGAAGGTTTTATGAAAGAAGAAAGTAAAATGACTGACAATGAGATTTAAAAAAAAAAAACAAAAAAACAGCCACCCTCACTAAGAATTTTCACTGTCAATTAACAGTTTTCTCCTCCTGGTGACAATATTCCTCCATTGAGAACACTTGCCATAATCCCATCTCCCTGTCTCAGCTGCCATGTTTTCCAATAACACTCCACTTTGACAGACTTCCAGATTGAAAGAATTCTCTTCAGCAAGCCTATCCTGATTGCTTGTTTTTACCCCACATAGAGATGTTATATATTGGGACAGGAGTGAGGGAGGTATAAAGGAGAGTTCTAGGAGATCCTAGGTCATGCAGACTTCACAGGTTTTCCCACCTGAACAAGGAGCCTTGCTTGTGATTGTACCCTACGCAGTCTTGTGCCAACCACTGATATTCCTTTTCTGTTTCAGGGAAACTCCAGGCAGAATTGGGTAAGTGTCTTATCATGTTCAGAGCCATCCACATACCTGCCTTTCCTGGGTCTCTCCTGTTCCACAGTTTATGCCATCTGCATGTTTTCTGGTTCCAGAGTGGACTGAAAGCATGAGTGAGCCAAGGAGAAAAGATGGTTTGCTCTCCCTGTTCATTAACTCTTAATTGATCATCAGGATCAGTGTGTTTAAGTTGGGCATCAAAGTCTGGAATCTCCTAAAATTTTCTGTAAAATTAGCATGTTGGTGCCTTTGGTGGTGAGAGAAACTGTAGATTTTGTTAATTTTTCTAGAGATGTGGCCTCAGAATGGTAAAGAACCTGTTTGGTGTCTTCTTCAACTTTCTCCCTGGTCTAACGCCTTGAACCTTTATCTAAACTCTGAATCAGCCACTGAGTAGTCTGCATTTTATTTCAAGGAAATTCCAGGGAAAGCTGTATAAAACACCAGACAAACTCAGGTAAATTTCTTCTCATGTTCATCCTCAACTTCCCCCCTGGTCTGACAGCTGGTCTGAGCCTTTATCTAGACTCCGAATCAGCCACTGAATATTCTGCATCTTGTTTCATTGAAATTCCAGGAAAAAGTGGCATAAAATAAACACACTGAATATTTTTTTCTGTTGCAGGGACTCTCCAGATAGCATTGGGTAAGTGTCTTATCATGTTCAGAAGCATCCACATACCCACTCATCCTGAGTCTCTCCCTTTCCATAGTTTAAGCCATCTGCATGTTTTCTGTTTCCAGACTGGACAGAAAGCATGGGCAAGCCAATGAGAGAAGCTGAATTGCTCTCTCAACCCATTAAGTCTGAAATGATCATCAGGATCAGTGTGGTTATAATGGGCATCGAAGTCTAGAAATCTCCTAAAATTGCTTGTTAAATTAACATGTTGGTAAATTTGGTGGGTGTAGATTTTGTGAACTGTTCTAGGGATGTGGCCCCAGAATGGTGAAGAACCTGTTGGATGTTCTCAACTTTCCCCCTAGTCTGATGCTTTGAGCCTTTACCTAGACTTTGAATCACCAACTGTGTATTCTGCATTTTGTTTCCTGAAAATTTCAGAACAAACTGCATAAAATAACCACTGAATATTTTTTTCTATTGCAGGGAAACTCCAGGCAGAATTGCGTAAGTGTCTTATAATGTTTGGAGACTTCCATACAAGTACTTCTCCTGGGTCTCTCCCTGTTCTGTAGTTTAAGTCATCTGCATGTTTCTTTCTGGTTGCTGACTGGACAGAGAGCATGGACAAGCCAAGGCAAGAAGCTGATTTACTCTCCCAGTCCATTAACTCTGAATTGATTATCAGGATCAATGAGTTTAAGATGGGCATCTAAGACTGGAAACCTCCTAAAATTGTCTGTAAAATTAGCATGTTGTTGGGTGTAGATTTTGTGAACTGTTCTAGGGATGTGGCCTTAGAATGGTAAGGAAACTGTTGGGTGTCCTCCTCAACTGTTCTAATGCTTAGAGCATTTATCTAGACTCTGTATCATCCACTGAGTATTCTGCATTTTGTTTCATGGAAATTCCAGGAAAAGTATTATCATATGCCGAGTTTTCCTGCCACACACTTCTCTGGGTCCTGTCCATGATTTCAGCTTCCTCTCTGTTTTCTTCATTTCAGGCTGGAGAAAGCAGCAAGCGCAGGCTGGTGAGAGACGTTCTACCTTCCCATTCCTCCCTTCATGTATCTATCCCTTCCATGTCCCTACTTTAAGAATTCTTATACCTTGTAGCCCATGGGATCCAGAAGAAGCAAAATTGTGGTGGGTTGCAGGGTTCAGAGGACTCTGAAACTGCCTGCAAATGTTGGGGAAGGTACATTTTGTAAAGAGGATTCATAGTTTTTATCAGATCTCAGGCAGGTCCCTGACACCCCAAAATAGCAGCCACTTTTGGACTTTCTCCTCTTCCTGCCTGTTCCTGTCAATGTGAGCAATGACCAGCAACCTTGCTCATTTTCAGAATGGAGAGACACCCAGAAACACCCAGGTACTATTATCTGAGAAGCTTAACTGTGGCATAAAGCTTCCAGTGGGTATAGGAGAGGGAGTGACCAGTGACAGATACAGGACCACTGAGTGACATTGTGGCCCACCCTGCCTGCAGATGACAAATCAGCAATAGGGGCTTTCATGAAAAGACAGTGTTTGTGTTGGGGTACTCTACAGAAATTTATGAAATCCTAGTTGAGATGTCTCCAGGTCATGGTGTCTAATGGAGACTCTGTCTCTGAACTGCCCCTGATCCCATCCTGAGCCAGTCTAGGGCAGAATGGGGTGACCTCTGGATCTGGCCCACACCTCCTCCCTTCCTCATAACTCATGCTTTCTTTCTCCCCTCTCTGTCTCCCAGTGGACGTGACTCTTGATCCAGACACAGCTCACCCCCAGCTCTGCATTTCTGATCTAAGAACAGTAACCTATATGGATGTTCCCCAAAATGTGCCAAACTCAGGCAGGAGATTCATGATGGAGGCTGTGGTGGCTTCTCAGGGTTTCTCTGAAGGAAAACATTACTGCGAAGTGGATGTGGGACAAACGTAGGGTGGTGTTTGGGAGTGTGCCTGGATGATGTGGCCAGGACGATGAAGCATGTGACTTTGTCTCCGCCAAATGGTTACTGGCTCTTTGGAAAGAACACACATAAGCATTATTTCTCATTGAACCCCTATACAATCTCCCTTTCCCCAAGAACCCCACCTACACGTGTAGGAATCTTCCTGGACTATGACGGTGGGACCATTTCCTTCTTCAACATAAATGATCAGTCACTCATTTAAACCCTGAGACACCAGTTTGCAGGCTTATTGAGGCCCTATATCCACTATTGGCCACGCTATGGGGGAAATAGGACTTCAATTGTCATCTGTCCAGTGTCCTTGGCATCACATGAAGCATCCCCACCTTCCCAGACACAGACAATAGAGAGCCTTCCTCAGAAGAGTGATGCCCAGAAGGGATCAGAGCTCACACTTTGATTTAGGCCACCTAGGTTTCTGTCCTGGTTCCAGAGCCCCAAAACAGGCAACAGGGATGGCTTCCAGATTAGGAGAGATTCCTGCTTCCCTGACGTTGGGATGGATGAAGGTTGAAGGTGGATTTATTTTGCACCAATTCTATATAGCTAAGTAACCAGGGACAAGTCACAACCTCTCAGGCTCTTCACCTGGAAATAGGGACACTGATCCCCTTAGGGGATGCAGTGAAGATTAAAGAGACCATTAATATCAATCATACTTGCATCTTTTAGGTGACATAACATTTGCTAATGATTTTTCCTTTATATTACACTTTTTCTCCAGCATGATCTTTATTCATTTAATTCACATTAATTCATATTCCCTATTTCAAATTACCTTTGGAGTATTCAGTGTGCACCTGTTCTGTGCCAGGCCCAAAGACTGAAAATGAGGGAATGCTTTTCCCAACTCATTGCACAAGGCCAGTGTTACCCTGATACCAAAACCAGACTTAGGTATTACAAGTAAAGGAAACTACAGACCAATGTCCTCATGAATGTAGATGCAAAAACTCTAAATATTATTTTAGTATATTGAAAACAACAATATATTCAAAGAAAAATACATGATTATCAAGTCAAATGTAGATTATATATGGAATACAGGTTTGATTTTATATGCAAGCATCAATGAGCTTAATACACCACATTAACAAATTGAAAAGGAAAAAAATATAAAATCATCTCAATAAATGAAGAAAACACATTTTACAATGCCAATATCCATTACTGAGAAAAACTGTCAGCAAGATAAGCCAGACACAAAAAGCCAAATATTGCATGATCTCAGAAATATGAACTAAATATGAAGAATAAGCCCATGGAGGTAAAATCTAGAGTATAAGTTTTTAGGGGATAAGAAGAGGGCTGAGAAGGCATGCTTAATGTATGTAGAAGTTTTAATTAACTTGACTGTATATGTGTGGAAATGGATAGAGTTGATGTAACACATTATAGTGAATAGAATTAACATTGCTGGTTTATAAATGGGATTGTGGCTGAAAGGGTAGTCTAGGGATGTAAATGTCAATTGAAAGAAAGCTAGAGAAAAATCTAGGGACTGAATAACACTGAACCAGAGGTGGATGAGAATTGTGGTCAGTAGTGCAAATACAAGAATGTCGTTCTATGAACTAGAACAAATGTACATCACTATTGGGAGGTGGTAAGAATGTGGAGAAGCATGGGAAAAATACAATTAATGTAACTTATGGAATATAATTAAAAGAAATACTATAATGTTCTTGCATCAATGCCAAAGATGTACTGTATTAATAATAAGGGGGTATGGAAAAAATATACTAAATGTTTGCTATTGATCAGGGGTTCTTAACCAGGGGTCCACAGATCCCTAAGTGGCCCATGGAAAGATTTCATGGGATCTGTGAGCTTGAATTGAAAATTAAAAAAGACTTTCTTGTGGGGACGTGCTGGTGTGGTTGCGATATATTTATTAAATAATACACAGTATAGTGTGGACTTAAAAATGGGTCTGTGGTTTTTCCTGACTGGCAAAGGGGTCCATGGAACAAAAAAGGTTAAGAACTCCTGCTTTATATCATAATTAATTGGTAATAATTTGAGGATATTATCTCATAATCTGTAACAAATGTTCCACATCAATGTAGCATGTTGGTAGAGGGGAGTTGTATGGGAATTCCACACATGTACATGATTGTTTTGTAAGGTCACAACGTCTCTAATAAAAATATATTTTTAAAAAACTGCAAGAAACATATACAGATAGCAAATAAACACATGGAAAGATATTCAAGATCATTAGAAATTAATGAAATACAAATTAAGCCACAATGAGATACCATTACACACCTATTCCAATGGCTAAAATTAAAAAGACTGACCATACGAAATGTAAAAGGATGTGGAGGCACTGGAACTCTCATACACTAGTGGTAAGAATGTAAAATAGTGACCCATCTTGTACAACAGTTTGACAGTTTCTTTAGAAGTGAAGCAATCACCTACATTGTTGGCAATGTATGTTTTCTCTTCTGGGTTCTATTGACTTCCAAGGTTCTCCTGTGGTCTTCTTTTCCTTGTCCAATTTTCTTTGCTTATAAAGATTTCAGCCACACAGGGTTAAGACCCACCTTCATTTGGTTTGGGCACACCTTAACTAAGAATAACATCTCCAAATGTTCCATTTACAATGGGTTCACACCCCCTGGAATGGATGAAGGTTAATAACGTTTATTTTCTGGGATACATAACTCAATCTGCTAGACTATGTGATTCTGTTCATATAAAACTCCAGAAAATGCAAATCATCTACAGTGACAGAAAGTAGATCAGTTAGGTAGGAAGGATGATAAAGGGGCATTAGGCTACTTTAGGGGGTGATGGGTATGTTCACACTCTTGATTATGGTGATGGATTCTTACAAGTACATGTAAAACAAAACAAAACATTAAACACCTTAATTATATGTAGTTTATTGTGTGTTAGTTATGCTTCTAAAAGACACTTTTTTAGATAAATCAACATAAACAAAAGAGGAATGTGGTTGGTCCTAGTGGCAGTATTTCCTGAACCTCAAATTTGTGTGACACTCTCACATTTTTTTTAAACCACAGCCCTGTGTCCAATACACTACAATTTATTAAATGATTTTCTTTCAAGTCCAAGTCTGTGGGCACCTGGATTCCTAGTGTGGACACTGTCAGAAGGGAGAGGGGATTGTGTTCCTTAATGCAGCATCTCTAGAGGGCCCTATAAGCGACGGTGTGACCACACACTTAGCTGTTATTCTTCACTGTTTCTTGTCTCAACACCATGGAGTGACAGGACAACTGGGATTGCAAATCCACAAGCCCCTACACCATTCACTCTAGCGAATGCTGTTAGAATGCATCTAAAAGCAGCTATGGATACGAACAAATTATTAATACATACAACTTTAGATAGATCTTAAGGTCATTATATTGTGTAATAAAAGCCAATCTCAAAGGTTACATACTGTATGATTGCATTTATGTAACACCTTGAAGTGACAAAATAATAGAGATTGAGAGCATATATGTGGTTGCCAGGGCCTAAGGAAGGGGAGGAGTCTGTGACTATAGAGGTGCCTCATAATAGAGTTCTTTTTGGTGACAGAACACTATCTTTATTATAGTGGTGGTCATCAGAATCTATATATGTAATAAAATTGCTTAGATCTAGAAACACACACAGAGAAATGAATGTGTGTAAAAAGTGGTGAAATGTGAATTAGGTCCGTGTTATGGTTAACAGTATTGTATCAATGTCAATTTCTTGAGTTTGATATTGTACTATAGCTATGTAAGATATTACCATTGGAGCAAGCTGTGTGAAAGGTATACAGGATTCTGCATTATTTTTACAACTTTTATGAGTGAACAATTATTTCAAAATAAAACATGGATAAGAAAGCTGCAAATCTATAATTATCTCAATAAAATATTCAGTTTTTAAAAAAGTTATTCATCTTGGCAATCAATCTGTATATGGCAATTAAAATAACAAAATATTAAACAGAGTAGTAGAGATTGAACTAGAGTTAAGACACATCAAGTAATCAGATAAAGTGAAGCTTTTAAAAATACTTATAGTTTACAAGAGCATTTAAAAAATAAAATATCTCGTAATAAATTTAAGTGAGGGTAAAAACAACTAGTAAACTGGAAAGTATAAAACACTGGTTAATGAAATTAAAGAAGACCTAAATAAATGGTAAGACTTATATGTTCATGGATTGGAAGAGGTAATATTGATAAGATGTCAATTTTATCTAAAGCTATCTACAGATTCAATGCAATCCCTTCCAAGCTTCCAGCAGCTTTTTTCAGAAATATTTATGCTGATCCTCAAATTCATAGGGGCCCCAAATAGCCAAAACAGTTTTGAGAAAAAAAAGAGCAAAGTTGGAGGACTCACATGTCCTAATTTCAAATTATAGTCCAAAGCTACTATAATAAAAAACCATGTGGCAAAGAAAGACAAAGAGACTAATGAAAAAAATTGAAAGTCAGGAAATAGACCCATTCATCTATGACCAAATGATTTTCAGTGTGGGTCCTGATTATATGCAATAGGGAAATTATAGTCTCTTCAAAAAACAGATGGGAAAACTGGATATCCACCTGCAATGAAAGAATTGAGCACCTTACCTCACACTATAAACAAGAATCAACTCAAAATTGATCAAGGACCTAAATGTATGAACTAAAATTAGTAAAGTCTTTGAAGATAGCCAGGGACAAATCTTCATGACATGGGATTTGACAATAGATTCTTGAATATGACCCCAAGAGCATGAGCAGTAAAAGAAACAATAGATAAATTTGACACATCAAAATTAAAAACTTTTGCACATGAGAACATTATTAATAAATTACATATATATTAAGAAAGTTGGAATATATATAAATATATATATATATATATAATTAAATATATGGAATGAAGAAAATAGTTACAAACCGTTTATTAGATAAGGGCTGTGACAGTTTGAAGTTGTTTTATGGATACCAAAAATAAAAGGATTATGTTCCCGAACTAATCCATTCCTGTGGGTGTGTGGCCCTTTTGACTGGAGTGTGTCAATGGAACATGAATCAGGTTGGCGCTCATCCCCCTTGCTAGAGATTTATATAAACAGAGATAGAGAGAGAGACACAGATAGAAAGGATGCCACCATTTTGACCTGGACATGTGTCAGAGATAACTCAAGGATTCCTAGCAGCCAAATCTGAAGGATAAAGCCTCGAAGAGGCTGGGCCCATGGAGCAGTTCAAGGTTGAAGAGATAAGCCATATGTCTGACATCCCATAGCTGAACATGGGAAGACAGCAGAGCAGCTGAGACTGATAGAGGAGGCTCGTTAGAGACAAGCCTTGAGCCTGGTTACCCACATGTGGACTCTGGGAGATGGTGAACCCAGAGGGGAAGGCAAGGATCTTGGTAGAGATCAGCTGCCACCTTGCTTCACTACAAGGCAGGACCCCAGGATAACCAGTACCTGACTTTGTTGAGAAAGCATCTCTCTTGATGCCTTTATTTGGACATTTCATTGCCTTGGAACTGTAAGCTTTTACCCTAAATAAAATTTACATTATAAAAGCCAACCCCTTTCTGGTACTTTGCATCTGCAGCCATGTGGCAAACTAAGACAGAAATTGATACCAGGAGTGGGGTGCTGCTGCTTGCAATTACCAAAAATGTTAGATTGGCTTTATATTAACAATTGGGTAAGGGGTATTTTTGAGGGAATTTTGATAGAAAGGCCTAGACTGATTTGAAGAGACTGTTGGTAGAAATATGGAAGCTAAAGACAGTTCTGATAAGGCATTAGATGGAAGTCATGAATGTTTTATTAGAAACTGGAGAAAAGGTGATCTTTGTTTTAAAATGGCAGAGAACTGGCAAAGTTGCCTTCTGATGTTGAAAGAAAAGCAGAACTTGAGAGTGATCAAATAAATTCAGCAAAATGGCAGTGTTTTTGTTTTCCATAAGCTGCTGAAAGGAATATACCAGAAATGGGTTGGTTTTCACTGTGGGGGGTTATTGGTTTGCAAGTTTACAGCTACAAGGCCGAGAAAAGTTCCAAGTCAAGGCATCAAAGAATGACCCTCTCTTCCCAAAGACCTGTTGGTGGTGATCCTGGACTCCTCTGTCAGATGGAAAGGCACATGGTGGCATCTGCTGTTCTTTGCCTTTTCCTCCAGACTACATTGTTTTCTGCTTCTAGATGCTCCATCTGTGGCTTTCTTGCTCAGCTTCTGTGGAATCTCATCTGAACTCCTGTGTTCCATTGATTTTAGCTTCTCACTTCCAGTGCTTTCTTTCAGCTTCTAAGGGTTTCTTCCTATGTTTCACATCCCATTTATAGAGGACTCCAGTAAGAATATTAACACCTACCCTAAAAAAAAGGGACCCATCCCAGGTCATGCCTTACTGAAGTAATCTAATCAAAAGTCCCTTAACTGAAGTGACCTAATTAAAAGTTTCCATCTACAATAGCTTCACACCCATAGGAATTGATTAACTCTAAGGGTATGATTTTCTGGACTCCACCCGGCTTCAAACTGTCACAGGCAGGATAAAAGATCAACACACAAAAATTGGTAGTGTTTCTATATACTAGTAGAGAACAATCATATACAGAAATTCAGAAAAAAATCCATTTACAATAGCAATTAAAAGAATTAAATACATAGGAATAAATTTAAACAAGGATGTAAAGGACTTGGAAACTACAAAACATTGTTAAAATTTTTACAAAGACTTTGATAAGTGGAAGGACATTCCATGGTCATGAAAGACTAAATATTGTTAAGATTTCATTTCTACCCAAAAGATTTACAGAAGAATTGTCCTGTATGACATTGCAATGATGGGTAGAGGCCATTATATATTTTGTCATCACCTAAAAAATTGTGTGGGGCATAGTGTAAACTATAATGTAAACTAGTCCATGGGTAGTAGCAATGCTTCAATATGTGTTCATCAATTGTAACAAAGTTCCACACTAATGAAAGATGCTGTTAATGTAGGAAAATGTGGGAGGAGGAAGGGGTGGGGAATATGCCATATGAAACTATAGAGACAAGAAGGCAGTGGTATAACATAGTTAAAGGGCTGAAAGAAAAAAAAAAATCCAGCCAAGAATTCTCTATTCAGCAAAGCTGGCATTCAAAAATGAGGGAGAGTTCAAAGTACTCACGGATAAACAGAAACTAAAAGAGTATGCTAATAAGAAACTTGCCCTTCAAAAACACTAAATGGAGGTCTGCAGGTCAATAGGAAAAAAACAGGAGAGAAGGAGTTGGAGGAGAATGTAAGAACAACTAAAAAATAAAAAGAGAAATAAAGACAACATATGGCATACATCAACCTAAAGAAAATATGGCTAATGTAAGTAATTTCTTGACAGTAATATCATTGACTGTTAATGGAATAAACTCACCAGTCAAGTGACACAGATTGGCAGAATGGATAAGGAAATATGAATCATCTATGTGCTGTCTACAAGAAACCCACCTTAGACCCAGGGATGCAAGGAGTTTGAAAGTGAATGGTTGGAAAACAATTTTACATGGAAAAATAACTTAAAAAGAGCAGTAGTAGCTATCCTAATATATGACAAAAAGACTTTTAATGCAAAGCTATTGTAAGAGACAAAGATGGACACTATATGATGATAAAAGGGGTAATCTATCAAGAAGAAAGAACAATCATAAATATTTATGCACCTAACCAGGTTGCCTCAAAATACATGAGGTGAACACTGGACAAACTAAGTGGAGAAATAGATGCCTCTACAATTACAGTGGGGAACTTTCATACACTATTATCACCATTAGACAGCACATCTTGACAGAGAGTCAATAAAGAAACAGAGAACATTAATAATAAATTAGAGGATCTAGACCTAACAGACATACACAGAACATTATAAACAAATACAGCAGTATATACATTCTTCTCAAGAGCACATGGATCATTCTCCAGAATAGAGCACATGATAGGCCACAGAAGAACACTCAATGAATTCAGAAAGATTGAAATTTTACAAAGTAATTTCTCTGACCACAATGGAATGAAGCTGGTAATCAGTAAGGGACAGAGAACCAAATTAAGAACAAAGATATGGACGTTAAACAGCACATTCTTAGACAAACAGTAGGTCAAGGAGGAAAGCACAAAAGAAATGAGTAACTACCTTGAAACGAATGAAAATGACTACACAATGTATCAAAACCTACTGGATGCAGCAAAAGCTGTATGGAGAGGGAAATTCATAGCCATAAATGCCTACATTAAACAAGAAGAAAAAGCTAAAAGCAAAGACCTAACTGCACACCTGGAGGAATTAGAAAAAGAAAAACAAACTAACCCCTAAGGAAACAGAAAGAAGGAAATAACAAAGATTAGAGCAGAGCTAAATGAAATTGAAAAAAAGAAAGCACTAGAAAAAATAAACAAACCAAAAGTGGGTTCTTTGAGAAGATTAATGAAATTGACAAACACTTAGCTAAAGTAACAAAAGAAAAAGAGAGAGAAGATGCAAATACAAAAAATAAGAAACAAGTAAGGAGATATCACCACTGACCCCACAGAAATAGATTATCATAAGAGGCTACTTAGAAAAATTGTTTGCCAAAAAGATGGATAATTTAAGGAAATAGACAAATTCCTAGAAACACACAAGCAGTCTACAATGATTAATGAACAAATTGATGAACTAAAAAGACCAATCACAAGTAACAAGATAGAAGTTGTCATAAAAACCTTCCAACTAAGAAAAGCCCAGGATAGGACATCTTCACAGGTGAATTCTACCAAACATTCTGGAAAGAACTAACACCAATCTTGCTTAAACTCTTCCAAAAATGGAAGTGGAGAGAACATTGCCTAACTCATTCTATGATGCAACATCACCCTAATACCAAAGCCAACCAAAGATGCCACAAGAACGGAAAACTATAGACCAATCTTTCTAATGAAACTAGATGTTAAAATCCTCAACAAAATATTTGCTAATCATATTCAACAATACATGAAATGAATTATACACCATGACCAAGTGGATTTCATCCCTAATATGCAAGGGTGGTTCAACATAAGAAAATCAATCAATGCAATACACCACATAAACAGATGGAAAGAAAAAAAGTCACATGATCATCTCTATAGATGCAGAAAAAGCATTCCACAAAATACAACACCTTTTCCAGATAAAAGCACTACAAATGATAGGAATAGAAGGAAACTTCCTCAACATAATAAAGGGTATATATGAAAAACCCCAGCTGAGATCATATTCAATGGTGAAATCCTAATAGCTTTCCCTCTAAGATCGGGAATAAGAAAAGTTTGTCCACTTTCATTGCTCTTTTTAAACATTGTGTTGGAAATACTTGCTCAAGTACATAGGCAAGAAAGAGATAGAAAAGGAATCCAAATTGGAAAGGAAGAAGTAAAAAATTCAGTATTTGCAGACGACATGATCCTATACACAGAAAGCCCTGGGAAGTCTACAACCAAGCTTCTAGAGTTGACAGATGAGTTCAGTAAAGTGGCAGGTTATAAGATCAACGTGAAAAAATCAGTAGCATTTCTCTACACCAATAATGAGCAATCTGAGGAGGAAATCAAGAAAAATTTCCACTTACAATTAGCAGCTAAAGAATCAAATACCAAGGAATAATTTTAAATAAAGATGTAAATGACCTTGTGATGTTTAGGTTAATGTGTCAACTCGGCCAGGTAATTGTTTCCAGGTGTTTGTTCCAGCAAGCACTGGGCTAATTGTAATACAAGAGCATTTATGGACTTTGATCACCAGTGAGTTTTCTGTGTGGATGGCTGATTACATCTGCATCAATCAGGGAGATTACATCATCAATGGGTGACGCTTTTATCCAATCATTTGAATGCCTTAAAAGGGAAAGTGATTTCAACACTCAGAGAGAATTTCCCAGCTTGTCGCTGGACAGGCAACTTCCCCCAGAAACTCATCAAGGAACTTTCATTGGACTTTCATCAGAGCCCCTGGTTTGCAGCCTGCCTGCGGAACCTGAACTTGTGCACCCCCCACGGTTGTGTGAGAGACTCTTTTAAAATCTCATATTATTGACAGGTATCTCCTGTTGATTCTGTTTCCCGAGAGAACCCTGACTAATACAGCTTGGTACCAGGAGTGGTTCTTGAGGAACAGAGTCTCAAACATGGGATGTCTGAAGTGGTTCTGGGAGTTTTCTAATTGGCTCTCTACTCTAATTGGACTCAGGGGTACTAATGACTCCCTTTCCAATAATGAGGTTGCTAACAGTCCATGGCGTGAGCTGGCAATAGAGATATGCAAAATAGCATCACTGGATTCCTCTATTTCCATGCTTATAAGAAGCAAGGATCTGGGTGACAGTGTTTTCAACACCTTAACAGAATTTTGTGGAGTCAAAAAGTATAATAATGTTGGCTGGCTCCTCCTAAATACTCTGGATACAGTTACAAAAGAAAGAGATGAGCTAAAGTCTTAAAATTTGAAACTTAAATGTCACATGAATTATATGAAAGTTTCTACGTGTGCCTTGAAAGAAAATCTTATCTCCTGAAGCCACAGACTTGAGATATCTGAGAATCAAACCCAGACTCTCATTGTACAAGCAGCAGAATTACAGAGGAAACTAAAATCTCAACCTCACAGGGTTTCTGCAATTAAAGTGAAGGCATTGATTGGAAAGGAGTGGAATCCCGAGGACTGGGATGGAGACATATGGGATGATGATAATATTGGTGAGGACATTGGAACCCTAAATTCTGCTGAGACTTTACCAGATAAACCTGCGATGGCCTGCCCTGTGGAGCCCACACCTTGTGAACCTTGTATCATCCAGCCTCCAGCCTGCCCCAGGGAGTCTGGACTTCCTTCCAGCCCAGAGGTGGGTACAAGTCAAATGGAAGCCTGCACTGCCCAGCCTCTGGCCTGCCCCCAGGGATTCTGGACCTCCTCCCAGCCCTGAGGCAGGTACCAGCCTAACTCCAGCATGCACTGTTCAGCCTCTGGCCTGCCCCAGAGAGTCTGGACCTCCTCCCAGCCACGAGGCAGGTACCAGCCAATTTCCAGCATGCACTGCCCAACTTCCAGTCTGCCCTGAGGAATCTGTCTTCCAACCCCTGCCTGAAGAGATTAATCCTGTCTCATCAGAAGAAAATGCAAAGGAATGCCCTCAGGTCAGTAGCCTGCAAGACATCTCTAATCCTTCTCCTTACCCACTCTCCCACACCCCCACAACCTTCTTGTCTTTGAGACCCATTACTAGACTAAAATCACAACAAGCCCCCAAAGGTGAAATACAAAGTGTGACCCATGAGGAAGTACGCTATACTCTGAAAGAACTGCATGAATTTTCCAACTTATATAGACAGAAATCAGGGGAATATGTCTGGGAATGGTTACTAAGGGTATGGGATAATGGTGGAAGGAATATAAAGTTGGATCAGGCTAAATTTATTGATATGGGCCCACTAAGCAAGAATTCTGGATTCAACATGGTAGCTCGAGGGGTTAGAAAGGGCTCTAACAGTTTGTTTTGGTGGCTGATTGAACCATGGATGAAACGATGGCTTAGCATGTCTGATGTTGAGATGCCTGATTTGCCGTGGTATACAGTAGATGAGGGGATTCAAAGGCTTAGAGAGATTGGAATGCTAGAATGGATTTACCATTTGAGACCAGGCCACCCATCCCA
>JAQZBX010026804.1:0-17994 GCA_029593785.1 Cabassous unicinctus
TTAAAAAAAAAAAAAAAAGAGCACTTGATTTTGAACAGCTGTTACCCAGCGAATTATTTCTGGGATTCAGGCTCTGCCATTCGAGCCCTCTCACTCTGAAGTATGCCAGTGTTGTCCTTCTCCTTTCATGTCCCTAGGCTTTCAGAATCTTCCCACAACATTGCCGTGGGAATTTGCAGGCTGCTTCCTCCTCTGCTCCCATGCTTCCCATGGATTCAGGTCTGACTGAGCATTGTGGATTGTAGCTTGCTTGGGCACCAAAAGATTTCCAGAGCTAGGAGCATTTAGGATCATGTGCTTTTGTTTAAGGATATTTATCTGTTGTTATGATTAGATGACACTTGCTATTTTATGATATAGCTTTCTTGACATAATTTAGTCTGATTTAGAAAAAATTTATACATTGGGAGTGTTGAGTTGGCATAACTAAGCTAAAATTAAAATTTATTTAAAAGCTTAAATTATAGTTGGAATTTTTTTTCGTTACAGTTAGTGTTTTAATTTTTATATTGTATTCAATGTTGTATATCATTAAATGGGCCAAGTTAAACTCTAGCAAGTGGTTGGTTCCTTCAGATACTTTAATCAGTGCTTTTGGAATCAGGTAGTATATCTTGACGGTTTGGGGCAGGGCTGTGCCATAGGCACTAAGAAGGCTAGGGCCAGAGATGCTCGGTGTCTTGTAGTGTGTGTTCACAAGACTGGTGTAGGCCAAACAAAAGGGAGGGAGAGGCCTTGTGTAATTATCTGAGCATACAACCTGACTCTGTTTTAGATATAAACATGAAACACTTCTGTGCACTTTTTTTTTTTTTTTTTAATTTATCCCCCCCTTGCTGCTTGTGCTGCTGTGTCCATTGGCTGCGTGTCTTCTCTGTGTCTGCTTATCTCCCCCTTGCTGTGAGGTCTTGCCGCATCAGCCCACGGTGCCCTCACAAGGAGGCTTCCAGAAGCGAACCCAGGGCCTTTCATATGGTAAACGGGTGCTCTATCCATTGCGCCACACCCACTTCAGGGCCTTTCATATGGTAAACGGGTGCTCTATCCATTGCGCCACACCCGCTTCCTGCCGTGAGGTTGCTGCATCAGCCCACCGCACCGCTCAGGCCGGGGCGTCCTCACAAGGAGGCCTCGGGACGGGAACCCGGGCCTCCCATATGGTAAACGGGGGCTCTAGCCACTGAGCCACACCCGCTTCCCTGTGCACTTTTAATAAGTGCTAGATTTTCCAGGAATGCCATGGAAATTTGTAAATCAAGTGAAAAATGAATATTACATTTGTTTGGGACTTTAAGTTTTGGTCTCTTAGATGGTAATTAATTTGTTTTTATGCTTAATTGTTTTTAAATTCTATGTAGAGCTATTTAGATCCTTAAGACAATGGTTAGAATATACTGAAGTCATTTTTTTTTTTTTTTAAATGGGAAGTGGTTGGTAAACTAAACTTTCTTCTCAAGTGAAGTGAAATACGGCAGGAGAGACCTTAGGGGAAAAGATAAATTTGATGAGTTTGTTGAGTTATAAGTGTGTTTCATAATCCTAAGAAGAATATATGGGTAGAAAAATTGAGTAGTACTTGATAGGTTGAGCAAAATACATAACGGTAATTTCAAATTGGGTGAAATTATTCCAGGTTACTTTAAAAGACCAGAGGGAAAAAGGGATGCAAGTATATTGGACATTGAACAAGACGTCTGTTCTGTTAAAACATAGATCTTTGTCCGTTCAGAGTATACGTGAAACATTTATCCTGATTTTCTTTGTATCTATGTGAGGCTTGTAAAGGAAAAAAGAAGTGTGGCAATGGATCGATGAAAAATGTTGGTTCTTTCACCAGGGCACCCAGTCGGTAGCTGGAGATGATACAGAACTCTAGCTCCCTCTGCTGGAGAGAAGCAAACCCACTCTTGCACAGTATAAAGTGACCCTTTCTCTGTAATCATCAATATTTATTCAGTATTTACCACATTTCAGGTAGCGCCTTGTGTTAGACTCTAGGGTAACAAAAGCTTAGCCACATTCCCTGTCCTCACGTGGCTTAGATCTGAGAGAAAAAAATGATTCAACTAAGATGCTTTTGCAGTCTAAGTTCCCTTTCTAGACCTCTCCTTGGGTGACCTTAAAAAGCCACCCAAACACTCTTTGAGCATCATATTCCTCATCTGTGAGATAAGAGCGATGATGCTTCTCCTCCAAGGCTTCAGTTTCCTTAAACTTTGTTATGCCTCATGCGTCTGGGCACAGGGCATCAAGATGAGAGGCTGGTTCCTGCCCTCAGGGAGCTTAGAGAAGGAAGCCCCTGACAAGATCCCTGAAATACAAGGAAAAGGCACTCTGGATGCCTGGAGGGCTAGTACTGGATCCAGACTAGAGAGTGGGTTTGAAGGAGGGTGTAGAGCGGCCTACCGCTTCAGCTGAGTTATACAGGATGCTGAGTTGCCAAGGAGAAGACGAGAAAATAAAGGCCCCCGAGGCGGAGGGCTTGGTAGACGAGAGCATGGAACGAGGACCAGCTCCGTGTGTGTGCTGCTGCCATGCGGCAGAGAGGAGCAGGGAGGTCCTGAGATCCAGGGCTTTTCTTTGACTTAAAACTTTTATTTTGAAATACTTTCTAACTTACAGGACACTTACAAAGTAATACAAATCCCATACTGCACACTATTCTTTTCTTTTTTAAATTGTGGGGACATAAATTCAGCATGAACTTTCCCATCTCAGCCCCTCCCGAGTCGACCATTCTTTGTGATTAATCACATTCACTATATTGCAGTGCTCTTACCACCTCCCATTACTAAATGCTTACCACTTCCCCAAACAGAACTCTATACCCTTTTTGTGTTAACTTCTCATTTCCCCCCACCCACTGCCCCTAACAACCTGTCTGTGTGAGCTTGTATGTTCTCCAGTATTTTCTTTGTAATTACTATGGGGCTTATTTTTTTTTCATATAAAAATTTTTTTTTAAAGATACTTAGATTACATAAACGTTACACAAAAAATATAGGGATTCCCATATGCCCCACTCCCCACACCTCCCACACCCTCCCACATAAACAACATCCTTCATTAGTATGGCACATTCATTGCAACTGATAAACACATCCTGGGGCTTTGCCACTGAGCATGGGCCATAGTTCACATTGTGGTCTACACTCTCTCCCACACAGTTCTGCATGCTATGGGATGATATAAAATGGCCTATATCTGTCGTTGCAATGTCATTCAGGACGATTCCCAAGTCTCGTATGGGGCTTATTTTAAACATCCTAAATCTGTAACAGTCTCGTTTGCTTTGATACCAACTTAACTTGAGTAGTATACACAAACTATGTTCCTGTACCCCTCTACCCCCCAGTTCTATGTAGTTCTTGTCATAAATTTTGTTTACACATTTTGAGATCAAAACCACTTATTTCTCATTACCCTTATGTATTTGCCTTTTAGATCCTGTCAGAAGTAAAAAGTGGAATTACAAACCAAAGATACAATAGTACTGGCATTTATATTTACCCCTGTCATTCCCCTCACTAGAGATCTTTATTTCTTCATATGGCTTTGATTTATTGTTGAGTGTCCTTTCTTTTCAACCTCAGAACTCTGTAGTATCTCTTGTAGGATTAGTGGTGACAAACTCCTTCAGTTTTCTTTTTTATTTAGGAATGTCTTAATCTTAAACTAGAAGGCTTGCTTCCTCCTAGGGTTAGTAGCGTTCTGGCTGGCCAGCAATCCCTATTGTTTTTGTTTTTTGCTTTTTGTTTTTCCTTTCCTGTTACATGGCGATGGCCTCTCCTTTCTCTCCTGGGGGTTCCCACTGGCTTCCTGCTTCCAGCTCTTCCCCTCAGCTTTTTCTTTATAAGGCCTCCAGTAATGGGATTAAGAGCCATCTGGATTCAGTTGGCCAGACCTTAACTAAAAGTGACATCCTCAAAATGTTCTATTTACACTGGGTTCATATCCACAGAAATGGGATTAAGGTTAAGAACATGTTTTGTTTTGTTTTTCCTCGGGTACATAATTCAGTCTACCATATCAGTGATTTGAAGGGAAGAAATCAACGATGACTGGGAAATATCTAGCTTGGGTGACTGTGTGGATAATATTACTCTACCTGAGGGCATATCAAGAGGAAGAATCATGTAAGGCATGTGGATGAGGAAGTGAGTGGTTTATTTTAGGCATCTTGAGTTTGAGTTGCCTATTGGGACTTCCAGGTGGAGACATCAGCAGGCAATCTGATAAGTGACTGTCAAGTTTAAGAGAGAGGTCCGACTGGCGATAGAGATTTGGGAGTTGCTAGCATGTAAGAAGTACTGGAGCCATGAGAAATGATGATGTCACCAGGGAGGATGCACAGGGAGAAGAGCAGTGGGCCAAAGTCAGAATTTGGGGAGTGGCCATACCGAAAAGGTAGGCAGAGGAAGAGGCTTCTGCAAAGGAGACAGTGATAAGATCGCTGGAGAGATACAAGTCTGATGGTCTGGAAGCCAAGAGAATCGAAAACTTCAAGGAGGGTGTCATTAATGATGTCAAATGTAAGTTAAGGACTGAAAAGTATCATAAGGATTTAGCGTTTAAGTGCTAAATGCCATCTTACTAATATATGTGTCCTGATTGCCATGGGTTGAGGAGTAAATGGGAGGTGAGACTACTCTTTGGAAAGCTTGTTTCAAAAGAGGAGGAGAAAGTGGAATAGTAGGTAGAGAGGGACCAAGATCGCTTCTTTTTAAGGTAGCAGAAATTTGAGTAAGTTTACAAACTCAGGGTGGGAAAGAGCCAGCAGAGAAGGAAAATGAATATCTAGACATAGGTATATGGGTCGGCATTGAGGCCTTCTCTATGACTGAAGGACGGGAGTTAAGGGTAAATTTATAGGTGGGAGGAGCAGTGTGGGGCAAGGGGAGGGAGTAGTTGAAAGAAAACCTTCTAGAAGATGTGTTTTCTTCATGAAGAGGTAATAGTATCTGTTAAAAGATGGAATGAAAGAAGTTGATTACAGAGAAGATCCCTAAAGAAGGGTAAAGTAGTCCTTAAGGGGAATGGGCATGGATTCCAGAGGAGGATTGGGTGGTGATGCCAGTGACCTGGCTAAGGGCGGAGAGGTTATGCCAATCTGTCTGGTATGGTCCACTGCTTAGCACTAGCGGAGTATAGGATGTAGCATGTCTCTAGGATTAGAGATTTGTTGGACTTGGTTTATGGAACTAGATACTAGCAGTTCAGATGCTTAGCAGTTCAGATGCTTTCCTCAGGATAAGTAGGAAAGAAATGGAGGAGGCCTAAAGGAAGAGAAAAAATGGGTGTGATTCATGAACCAGAGGTCTTCATATTGGAACAGCAGGCATAGTGGAAGTGAGATAAGAAGTAGAACATGCAGAATGGGAGGTTGGTGTCAGTCAAGTATTGAAGTTGAAGATTTCTGGGGTGAATGAAAAGACCCAGGTTTTAACCCTTGATGGGAAAGGTAGAGTAAGAGATGCAGACAGGAATTTCCAGGCTACAGTTGTTGGATGGGTTGTCTAAGTAGTTTTTACATCTCTTAGATTTGTGATAGTCATTGTGGCGGAAGGAAAGATGATGGTCCAGTGACCAGGTGTCCAGGGAATGAGGGGTGGGGTGGCTTAGAGGCCCAGGGGTGACATCTAGGATAGTATACTCAGGTATCTTGAACATCAAAAGAGAAGGAGCTTCTGTTTGCTCTGCCTAGAACTTTCTTCCCTCAGGTCGTCTCACCCTTCTGGATTTCCGTTCCGGTTTCTTCTTAGCTGTTAGGCATTTAATGTTCTCTCCTCAGAGAGGCTTCTCCTGATCATACCACCTAAACAGGTTCTCCCTCATTTGTCTGTCACAACAACCTATTTGCTTTACAGTGCATGGTGGTCAGTAAAGAATTGGGACACAAAAAAATGTCAAAAATTTCCCCTCCTTTGGTTTTTTTTTTTTTTTAAGGTACTGGGGATTGAACCCAGGACCTCGTGCGTGGGAGGCGGGTGCTCAACCACTGAGCTACATCCGCTCCCCCTCCTTTGGATTTTTTACTGCAATAACATAAGCTACTTTCTTAGAGAGAATTCTGTGTCCTGGGACTCCAAGTCAGAAGGCTTCCATTCTATTTTCTTTCTCGCAGGAGAGATTGTGGCTGCTTCCCAAGGTTCATCTTTGTGGTATAGGACTCCCTGGTGAGATGGGGCAGGGAAGAGGCTGCTTTTTGCCCACAGACAGCCTTTCCACTTCCCGTTTCCTTCTACTTTCCTCTCCTACCTCCCAAAAGAAAATAAAATCAGAGCCGGAAAAACATTCTGGTTGGAATTGTGCTGGATTGAGTATTGTGTGAGAAATCCAGACCAGCTCTGATGGTTGAGTTTAAGATTAAGACTGAAGGTGAAGCCTGTGAGGAATCCCTCCCCACCCCCCCACCCCCACCCCTGCAGGAGTACTGGAAAGAGCCCTGGATTTTAGAACTCACTCTGCCTTTAGCTTGTCTTGGATAAGCTATATTACCTCTCTTGGCACTAAATCCCTTCCCTGTAAAATAGATGACATCCAAGGTGCCTTTCATTCCCACCCTACTGCTACTGCTAGCTCAAAATGCGAATACCTAATCGCTCGTATTGCTATAAAAAGCAAAGGTGATGCATTTTCTTGTTTTTAAAGATTAACTTCAGGGAAGCGGATGTGGCTCAAGCAGTTGGGCTTCTGTCTACCACATTGGAGGTCCAGGGTTCAATTTCCGGGGCCTCCTGGTGAAAAGCGAGCTGGCCCGCGCGGAGTGCTGGCCCGAGTGGAGAGCTGGCTCAGCAAGATGACACAACAAAAAGAGACACAGAGGAAAGACAATGAGAGATGCAGCAGACCAGGGAGCTGAGGTGGTTGAGCAGCCTCTCTCCACTCGAAGGTCCCAGGATCGGTTCCCAGTGCCACCTAAAGAGAATACAAGCAGACATAGAAGAACACACAGAGAGCAGACAGCAAGTGCAAAACCATGGGGCGGGGGTGGGGGGGTGGGGTGATAAATAAATCTTTAAAAATAAATAAATAAATAAAGATTAACGTTAGACCCTGGCACCTAGAAATGCTGTTGTCATTGTAAAAATAACTGCTCTATGGTAAAGAAATTGAACTAAGGAACTTTCTTGTAGTTTTTCCAATGAATCAGGGCAAGGAAGCCTTCATTCGTGTAAGAGAAAGGCTGCATTACTTGCTCTGTTCTTCCTCAGCCTCTACCAAAGATCCCATTTCAGTGTAAACTTGGCATGGGGGAGTCCCAAGGGGTGACTCGGTTGGGTATGTGAGGGCTTCAGCAGCAGCCACCTTGCTCCTCCTCTGCACTGTTGGTCAGGGGTATCTTGGACAGAAGGGACAGTTTCTACTGCTCAGCCAGACAGAACTTGGTGTGCCTGGCTCCAGACTAGCCTGGGCTACTCCACTGGGAAGATATAATAAAGACTAGCCGCTTGCCCTCCAAGTGTTCAATTCAGGGGAGACTCAGAAGCTCTTTACATTCACGCATGTTGATATGGTCACGATCTAAGGGCTGGAGGCTTTTTCATGAAAACTTACCTCTTTCTCTGCTGATTATTAATTTTTCTAAATACTTCTCTGCATATTAGAAATGCTTTCAATATGTTTGTGGATGAGCTTCCTAACTTAGTAAAGTAGCTTGTATATATACAAAGCAACTCAACAGGATATGATTATGACATTTAGGAGTGTTGTCTTATTGCTTCAGAACTGTGGGGTTACCATGTCACATGATTTTACTGAATGCAGGAAAAAAAAAGCTCAGTTTGGTTTCATTGGCTTAAATTTAGTTCAGGGCAGCAGATACAAAGTGAAGATGAGGAAGTACTGTGCAGTATAGGAAATAGCAGCATTTAAAGATAATCTACTCTAATGTGAAGCAGGCTGCCCAAGCCCTGATAAGTGAGCTAAAATAAGAGTAAACGTACCAGAAGTAAGATTCTTTATTCTTGAGTTAAGAGAAAGGGAGTCTGGAAGCACATCAGGTAAAGTACTTGGATTATAGATTTACTTTTGCAGAGGCGGACTGTATGTTTAAAGTAATTGAGATGGAGGAGTGGACGTTTGAGAGAAGAAATGAATGTGATGGTCTAGACCAGCCAAACACAGGATATTGTTAGTATTCTCGATTTGTTTTGTTTATCAACTACCTTTCTCAGTTACTTAAAAGCAAAATATTTGTCTAAATATGCATACATAATAACAAAGGATCTTGGCTAAGTTGTAGCTTCCTTCCCTGCTGAATGTAGTTCTTACTTCCTGTGGGTAAATATTTAAAATATTAAATATATGTAAAAGCTTCATGTTTTATTGGTTTGAAAGTAAGGGTGGGTGGGGAAGGGAGTGATACATACTTATGCTTGAAAAGAAAAAAACCTTGATAAAGTTTAGTGGTGTACAGATTATGGTCCTGCAGAGCGTTGTAATGTAAAATATTTTAGTAATGGTTTTTGGTATTTTATTACATTATTATTATTATTTTTTACCTCTTTGAGAGAGAGAGGGGAAAAAAAGTACTATTTAACACTGTGGTTAGTGAATTTTTGTCCTGCCACGGTAGGTAAAAAAGCAACTATATCTAGTTAAGGAGTTGCTTTTATTCATTAACTTGTATAACTCTTTTAAAAACAGGCAGGCCATTCTGAAAGGAAACTTAATGCACCAAATTCACATTTGTAAAACAATATTAAGAGGTGATTATTCACTCCAAAAACATTTTGGGCTTTACTACATGATTTGCCTTACATAGTGAATTTCCTTAGAGATGTAAATGTGTCTACAAAAACATTTTATGCTTAACCTTCAGGAACTGGATAACATTAAGAAAAATATACCTATATAGCTGTGATTTAGATTGGGGTGATGTATAGGAGGGACCCTTATGTATACATGTATGTGTATATATGTGTGTGTGTGTGTGTGTGTGTGTGTGTTTCATAAACACACACATAATAAAAAAATATGGAATAGTTATAGTATTCAGGAGAACAGAATTATTTTTTTCAGGAATACGAAAGGAAGAGTTAAAAAGCTGGTGGTCACTTTAATTTGGTCTTTCAATTTATTAAGCATACTAGAAGAATAAAACATGAATAAAATATTCTAGATGAACATACACACTAGGTGGGGTAAAAATATTGTGCACAACCAGCCAAAGCTCATCAGACCATTATAGGTGCTGTCCAGTTTTGGAGATTGCCAGAAGGAGGAGGGACCTGTGATCCTCAGGGTTGGCATCATAGGGCTGGTGATTTTTTGAGTGGGGCTCTGAAGAATGAGTAAACGTCAACTTTTGAAAAATGTGGAGAAAGGGGGGTGTTCTAGGCACACGTGGTTCCAGCTTGAGCAGATGCAAGTCAGTCGGTGTTACTTCTCTGTTCAAAATCCTCTTTGCCTTTTCATCTCACCTCGAATAAGCTCCGGAGTCCTTGTCCTGGTCTGAAAGGGTTTACTTGGTACATGCCCTGCCCTCAGGCCTACTGCTGCCTTTCTGATCTCATGTCCTTACCAGTCCTTCCTAGTAGATTGTAAGATCTATTAAAGCAAAGGAGCTTTGTCTCCTATATTTGCAGTGCAAAGAGCGAGCAGTAAGTGCTCAATAAGTAAGTGCTGAATAAATCAAAGAAATTAAAAAATAGTCCAGTGTGCTGGACTATTAAGATGTATTTGAGGGGTGAGAATGGCAGGGAGTAAGGCTGGACAAGGTGTTTTGGTCCTGAATGCAATATAGTTTTGGGGCTTTAGGGCAGCCTCTAAAATTTTGCAGTAGAGAAGTGATACGATGCTATCACAGTGTACGGGGTGGATTAGAAGGAACAAAGAATGGAGGTAGCAATACCATATGAAAGCTTGTGTCATTGGTTCCTTCCTTCCGTTGATGTTTGGCTGTTTACTCCATGCTAAGCACTGTGTTAGGTTTTGGAGACACAAAGATGACTGAGAAATGGTGATTGGTGGGAGCTGGATGTGTGAACGTCCTGAAGAAGTTCCAACAAAGTGATGAGAGTGGAGGAGGCCTGAGCCAGGGCTTTGCCAGAGGAGATGGCAAGAAGTCAAAGTCTCCTTTACAGTTTCTTGATGTCCACAGCTTTGAGAGTTCCCAAAGGAAAGGTGAAGCCTTTAAGGGGACGTAAAATTTTATTATTATTTTTTTAATGTAGAACCCTTACAGCTATTTCGAATTAGGTCTCATCCGAAAGTACCTAGCAGTATTTTCATTGATTCATTCATGCTTGGGAGAAAGATGTAGTATGAGCACAACTCCTATAATTGCCTCTATGCAGTATCTGAGCAGGACATTTTTTAGCTCTGAGTCACACTGGCCATAGTTTGTCAGTATGCAGAATGGAGATATTGATATCCTGTAGAATGGTTGATTAAATTAAATGAGGGGATGTGTGGGAAAATATTTTTTATACACTGAAAATTGCTACAAATGTATGGTGTTTTTGGAGGAAAAATGGACACTTTACTCCCAGATTATATTTTGGCATAGGCTATACAGAGCGTGAAAAACTGAAAAATTTTGCCAGATATGGGGGGTGTATGTGCGTGGAGGAGCAGATATTCCCTTAGCGATATATTTATAGGGCTTTTTATATGCTAAAGGGAGGAGGATTTCTATGCTAAAAGGAAGTGTATCTGCAGCCTGGAAAGCGTTTGGACACTTCCTTCTTTGAGTTCAGCTGTTCATGGTCTTTGTCTTCACTGATTTGTCAGTTTCAGACCTATAAAAAGAATTTACTTTTCTCACTTGTTTATGCATTGGGTTTGCTGGTTTGTACTGGAGTAGAGTTGAAAGACCATGACGTTTTAGAGCTACTGGATTTGGGTTCGAATCTTACTTTGCTGCTTGTATGATCCTGAATGAATTATTTAATATCTTTGAGTCACAGATTCTCCATTCGTAAATGACAATAATATCAAATCTGAGTAGTGAAGATTGAGGTAATGTACGTAAAAGGATCTTAGCTTGATATTTGGTGGGATGCAGGTAGTTGACAAATGTTCCCTTCCCCCTTCCTTTTTTTCTCTTTAGAGCAGTTTTAGGTTTATAGAAAAATTGCATAGACAGTACAGAGTTCCCATATATCACCCCCCACCCTCAAACACACAATTTTCCCTATTACTAATGTCTTACATTAGTATGATTCATTTTTTTTTACAAATTGATGAACATATTACCCCCCCCTTTTTTTTTAATTAAACCAGTTGTAGGTTTACAGAAAAATCATGCAGAAAGTACAGAGTTCCCATGTATCACCCTCCCCACACACTAATTTCCCTATTAACATTTGCATTAGTGTGGTATCTTTGATCCTCTTTGTTTTTTATTTCATTCTGCACCATTCATAAGTATTTACTGAAAAATCCAGAGCTAGCAGGGCTCAAGGTTGAAAGAAGCCAAGTTCTATTTAGTATCTGATAATCTCATATTTTTTCTCAATTTCCAAGCAGAAGTGAATGTCCTCCAGGCCTCCCACCTCCTGACTGCTCCTGCAGAGAAGGCCCTTCTCCTCTAACCTTTGCACTTTCCTATCTTCAGTCTTCTCCCATTCGCCTACATTTTCCTTCCCTCTGAATTCTTTCCCTCACCGCTTTCGCCCTCTATTTCTGTGCCCATCCCCCATCTTCTTTAAGTGATGTGGAGGAGAAAGCCTTGCTGGAGTCAGTCCTTCTCCTGCCCCCAGCCCCACACGGGCCTGGAGTTGCTGTTCTTGTGGAAAGGGCTGTAGAAGAAGATCCAGAGGCTAGATCATATCGACCCACAATGAACTTAAACCCAGACTCCCAGAAGGATTAGCACTTGGAATAAATAATGCCAACTATTTTGGGGAGATTGGCTGGAGCATGAGAAAGTAACATCATCTGGGAGGGGAATTTGGTAATTAGGGTCAACCTACTCAGCACACAGCTGGGAGGGAATCATGACTGTTAATTTTCCATAGATGTTTATCCAGCCAGACATCCACCCTAGACTGCCAGAGAAGGTACTTTTCATCCCTGCAGTCCCTATTGGCCTGGTCAATAATCGAAAGTTAACATTCAGTTTTATTTTACTTATTTTAAGATCTTTATAAAGCTTTTGATTCACTGTGTGGCTGGTTAGATGCAGGAAATCCAGGATCTCTCCATGCATCTCTGGAAAATGAAGTGTACACATGTGAAGTAGCTGGAATTATAGCAAGGCAATATTTAAACTTAGGCAGTAGCAATGAGCTATTGATAAGGGTCCTAAGGAGAAAATGATCAGCAGCTAGAATTTTGAAATTCATTTTAATAATTTGTTAATGCATGAAACAGCAGAGAAGAGTTGGGAAGAACATGGCAGACAAAAGATGGAGTAAATAATGCAGCTGTGGAAAAGGAGCTAAGTTTTGTCTAGAAAGGTCCCCAAAAGTCTCCAGCCCCATAAAGATGATTTCTCTGAAGTGTTAGAGTGGAGAGGAAGGAAAAAAAGAGGACCAGAATTCAGACATTCTATAACTCTAACCCCAAGAATGACTATACCAGCTATTAGATATAGCCACAGGATTTCTAAGACCTTGAAAGAAAGGGAAGAAACATTTACTGAGAATGCACGTTGTGTTGCTAAATGCTTTCCTTGTGTTTTTTAGTCCTTAACAAACCCACGAGGGAGCTATTTTATGTCCATTTGCTAGATCAAGAGTCTGACGTGCAGGTGAAGACCCTTGCTCTGGCTGAAAAGAGATAGAGCCAGGATTCTAATTCAAGCTGCCACTCCCCCTTGCAGCATGGTTAGAAATGAAAGGATTCAAGGATCTCTCCCCCCCTGAGCTTGGACAGGTGTGCCTGAGTTTTCAGTGCTTTCTCTTCAAAATGTTTTCTGGGTTCCATTTCTTTATTCCATGAACAGGGCTTATATTATTTAGAATGGTGCTATCCAATAGAAATATAATGCGAGCCACATGGGTAGTTGTAAATTTTCTGGTAGCCACATTAAAAAAGCTAAAAGAAACAGGTGAAATTAATTTTAATAATAGATTTTATTTAACTCAATGTCTAAAATATTATTTCAATATGTAATCAATGTTAAAAATTTATCGAGATATTTTTCATTTTTTAAAACTAAATCTTTGAAACCCTGTATTTTACACTTAAAACACATCTTAGTTCGAGCCAGCCCCATTTCAAGTGCTCCGTTGCCACATGTGGTTAGTGGCAGCCATATTGAACAGCGCAGATCTAGAAAAAGGCAGAGACTCATCTTAAAAAATCAAACATAGAGGCTTGGAAACCGTTAGGAGGGACTATGGTGGTGGTGGGCAGCAGCTTCACTTAAGATGAGATGGGGAACTTTATGGAAGAAAGGAACTGCACGGAAAAGACAGACATACTCTTCAAAGGAAAGTAAAGACTATTAATACCATTTTAAGGACATTCCTGACAAGAGCTATTTATGGAGAGCAGTAAGGGCATACCAGCCTTTATCACCACCACCAGTAACAGCCCCAGGAAAACCGGATGGTGTTGACTGCTAAATGCTAAGCCATATTTAGAGGCTGGAGGGAAAGAAATGACGTGCCTTGGCAAATCTAGCCATTAAGAATGGAAACCACAGCCTTTAATGTATATTTGGATGTAGTTGCCAGAGTATCTTTTCTCCCAAACTTCTAATGCCTTTTTCACATGGGGATCTATAATATCTCTGAAGAAATAACCACGAACAAATAACCTTATATGGGAATTTCTACAGTACTCAACTCTACCCGGAGAAAGATAAATGATAATTTCAGACTTTTATTCCAGCAAAGCAGGCATCATCTTATATTTATAAAGTCTTTAATTACTTCTTCCATGCTTTTTTGCTTTAAAAATGTTCATGGAACTTCCCCTTCATCTTTCCTCCTGTGATTCTGCCTACTTTGTTGTCTTTGTCCCACTTAACCTCTCTCTTTCAGTCCTTTCCCATTATAATTGCTCTTTTATTTTCTTTTCCTTTTCTTGTTTCTCTTCTTTCCTCCCCTCCCCTCCCCTCCCCTCTCCCCTTCTTTTCTTCCTTGTGTTCCAGGAATCAGTGCACCTGGGTTCTGCTTTTGGCTTTCTTAACTGTGGGACTCTTAATTCTGTTCCTTTACCTGAAAAATGAAAAGAATTAGAATCAGAGTCCTTTAAAAATCCTTGAGGACCCTCATTTTGCAATATAGAGCTTCATTTTTGAACTCTGTAAAACGAGGGTGATATTTTTGCCTGGTGACTTAATCCAAGCTAGAAGTTGTTTCTGTCTATAGCAAGCTAATAAATAAGAGCTGGAGACCTGGGGAGAATCAGGCGTACATGGATGTTGGGAGGCCCAACCTTGGATATTTCCATTGGAGTGAAGATTAAGAACAAGGGATCATTTCCTAGTATGTGCTTGCAGTGGTGCTTTAAAACATGCTTAAAGAACCTGTTTCAGGGGCTTTGGCTTTCTGCTGCAGACACACTAAGAGGTGATACTATTTTGACTTCCCCTGCACCTCAGTAGCATTATCCTGGCACCATGCCATTCAGTGACCAGCATTTGTATAGTACTTTATTATATTTCCCAGTTCCTTTCTAATTAATACCCCTGATTTAATCCTTTAAAATAAGGATCGTGTGGTAAGCAAGCATGTACTATCTCTAATTTACAAGGTAGGAAAATGAAGGATATGCGAAAGATTCATGGAAGGTTTCATAATAGCTAGAACAGCCGAAAAGCCAGAGCCAGGCCTCCTGTGCCAGGTTCAGTCTTCTTTCTGTGTGGACATTCGTATGCCAAAATGAGCAGTGGTGGGGGAGGTGGTGGCTCACTCTAATGTCAGAGGTTTTCTTGAAGCCATTCAGTTAGACCTGCTAGCCCCTTGCAGGTCTCCGCCAGGCTCCCCTGCCTCCCAGTTGCCTTTGCCTCTTTCCTACCCTTCCCTCTTTGTTTCCCCCTCCTGGCTTCTCTCTTTTCAGCTTTTATCATGTGAGGTGGAAGTTTAGATAGATTTTTGCTTGCTGTATATGTTGAGCTAAATTCGATATATGGTTCTTTTTATATAAAAAGCAGATGAGTTGACTATTATATAGCTCTCCCTTAAAAAAATAACTCTTAATCAAATTGGCTTTGCAATTCTTCAGTCAGTGGTTGATCTTTAAGACACACAGTTTGTGCTTTTATTTTGATAATTTGGAATGTTTTCCCATTCATAAGTGAGTTGTTGAGGATACTATATGATAGGAAGAAAAGAGCAGAAAGATAATTAGCTGTTAATTGGTAGCCTTGAATTTATAACTCAATAATACAGATTTAAAAGTAATTGTTTTATTTCAGCAATTCTGTTAGTCAGGAATGAGAATTTTCAGTACATCTTTCTTTACCTTTTTATAAAATAATTTTTTTATCAGTGTGCAGCCTTTGAGGGACTTTGTGCATCATTAAGCATACACCTCAGTCAGGATACCAAAAATAATTTGTTTTAATTAAAGTTAGTAGACCCAGTTGGCCAGGCCACAGCTACTTCAGCTATTTCTGATTTGTGTTCTGGGGGAAATTAATCTTACTGAGTCTCAGTTCATAAGCCCAGAAAATTATCCTTAAATTCATCCTTTTTTATCCAGATGATGGGGTTATATTCCAGAAAGTAGGTTTACAGTTTAGTCTTTCTGAAGAAGCCAGGGGTCCTGTCTATGAAGGCACAAGAGCCTCTCCAGCCTCTTCTGTCACATTCCTGCTTTATCATCCTCTCCTTTGAGCCTTAAGATGTTACGGAGATCAGTTGACAGACGCAGTCGGAAAGGAGTATACAATTTTTTCACTTGCACAATTGAAAAAATGAGAGTTTTATTTTGTACAATTAGATAGTTGCTTTCTAGGGGGGAAATTACCTAGAGAATGCTGATGTATATGATGACAACATTATAAAACTAAAGGATGAGGGGGGAAAGTTAACTTAATATAAAATGATTTACGTAGTAAATGAATGGGTTTAAGTTAGGTCTCAGATGCTATGTTTCTTCTAGGGGTGTACATAAAGAAGGAACATGTTGAGAAAATGAGGACCCTGGGGTACTTGTGATGGTTAATTAATTTCCCCACTGGAAAAAATGTTTTTAATTCAGCCTTTTTTGGGGTCATAGATCACTTTGAGATTAAAGAAGAGGCATAGAAGCACATATATAGAAAAATTTCCCTTCGGCATCAGGACATTCACGCTCCCCTAACCCTTACCCCACAACACATGATTGTAATGATTGCATTTCTGAAGGTTTTGTAAAAGTCTTTTATTGAATAGAACACTTAAAATATTGTGAATTCTTGATAATTGAATAAGCAGCACATTCATTAGCATTCACTAGAGGGTGACATTTTCTAGCACAGACCAGAGCAAGTACTTTCTGGTAGGCTGCCAGTGTGTGAGTGTGCATGCGTCTGTGTGTTTGAATATGACACACCCAGACTGTCTCTCCACTCCCTCAACCAGAAGAATTTCTTTGTGTACATTTCCTTTTTCTCCCCTTTCCTCCTGTCCATAATGCAAACAGAAATGCTGTTTTTTAAAAGCTTTCCTCTCATGTGTTCTCCAGGTTAAATTCTAAACTTTTTCAGGCATCCTTGTTTATTGCAATAACAGTAGTTACCAATTATTATCACCTACCGTGGGGTAGGCTGTGTATTGGTAGTTTATAAATGCTACCTCTCGCCCCTAGTAACTAACTGCCTTGCTGTTTTACAGGTCAGGAGCCTGATGCTTAAGTAGCTGGTTCAAAGCCCTCCAAATAGCAAGTTTGCCAAAATATCAATTCACAATAAATTAAATATCTGCTTTCCCCAAACGTACTAGTTCCCAAATGGATTTTTTCACCAAGTTGGTCTTAGATGTGATTTGAAAGCTGTAGAAAACTCTTTCTGCTCAAAAAATGAGTCTCACTGTGCTTGGAATTTTTACGTTGACAGTCAGAATATTGAAGTTACCTGTCAAGATTTTTTTTTTCAGTGGGTGGGGGAGATGGATGATAATTTCAACCATTACCATTCTAGCTTAAATTTATCACCTTTTTTTCTGACCTCAGCTGTAATTGAGGGAAACTTGTGATTCTTATAAGCTAGAAATGAGAAATTGATAAGAGCTATATTTGGAAGGGGAGAGTGAAGGTGGAGCAGCTGGATCATGGGCATTGGTGCCACAGGGGTTGCAGTTACAAATGGGGGAGAAACTGTAAAGGCAGATGCAGAGTGGTCAGGTCAGGGAAGATAAAGGCCCTGGTTTGGAATTTTCCTTAGCATTAAGTCCTGATTGCCGGATACTAGCAGTTTGGGGAAGGGGGAGTCTTTGGGAAGGAAGGAGAATATATCTGTTCCCTGAGAGTAGCAGTCCCCTCTCCTGCGCAGACGTTGAGCAGATCTGATCTTCTCCCTGTGGCAGTCGCCTTGTGGGGAGCGAGGCCTTGGCCAGGCAGATTGTCTGCAAATCATACTATCTGTCTTCATTGTTCTGTCATTTAGGCCAGTGCTGGCAGAGTGAAACCAGAGAGTCTGTTTTTCCTAACGTCATAAACCCAGCCCTAGTTCTTTTAAAAAGCTATAATTGTGTGGTTCTTTTGGGTATTCCTTTCGGAAATTCCAATGTCCAACATTTTGTCTAATGTCAGCATCTTACAAAGAACAAAACTTTTCTCAAGGCCTTGTAGTAATGGTATTTTGTTTAGGTTTGTCAAATATGGTATTTAGTTGTTCCCATTGAATAGGAATCAGCAAACTACTGTCGGTGGGCCAAATCCAGTGTGTGGTCTGTTAACTAAGACTTGTTTACATTTTTAAATGGTTGAAAAAAAATGAAAAGAATATGTGAAAATGATAGGAAATTCAAACTTCAGTATCCATTAATAAAGTTTCTTGGAATGCAGCTACATTTGTTCATTTCTTTTTTAAAAAACAATTTATTGAAGTATATCATTCATACGTGAACATACATAAACTTTAAGTGTTCAGTAAACATCGTGAACTTA
>JAQZBX010026804.1:18094-28833 GCA_029593785.1 Cabassous unicinctus
CCCCCCCCCCCCACCCCCCCACATTTTTGCTGTTTCTGTGTCCATTCACTGGGCAACTCTGTGTCCGTTTCCTGCCCTCTCTTCTCATCCTTCTCCTCCTGTCTTCACTGGGATTCAATCCTCGGAATCTCCGATGTGGGAAAGAGGTGTCCTACCGCCTGCGCCACCTTAATTCCTGGTTTTTCGGTGCGTTTCGTCTTGGCCTTCCCTTGTGTCACTCTCCTGTTCCGTCATCATCTTGCTGTGTGGCTCGTGGGACCTGGGGGGCTCACCTGCGCATGGGGCCTCGTGGCCCACGCACCTTCTGTAATTTTCTTTTTTAAATTTTTACTGGGAGGTCCTGGGGGTCGAACCCAGGTCCCTCCATATGGGAGACGGATGCCCAACCACCCGAGCCACATCTGTCCCCCTGCTATGTCTTTTAAGGTTGACCAAAGATACCTAAAGTTACAGTCTTTTCCCATACAGGATGGTCATATATAAATTAGGTAGGCTTAGTTTATCACCAGCATTCTAAAAACCAGGCCTAGGGAGAAAAACTAGGTCTGGGGACACATGCATGGTTTCTAATATAGCGAATGTTTAGCCTACCCTGGTTATCACAAAATCAGGGCAGCGAGACTATTCGCATTCATTTATTTTTGTCATGGCTGCTTTTGCGCTACAAAGGCAGAATTGAGTAGTAACAGAGAGACCATGGCCTGCAAAGCCGAAAATATTTATTATCTGGCCCTTTGTAGAAAAGGTTTGCTGACCCCTGCCATAGAGGATTTGTAGCAATTTTTGAAAACATGGTTTAACATTGTCAAATTTTAGATATTATTGCATTTAGACCCTTTATCCTTAGCCTTTCAGATTAAATCCAGTTCTGGTCAAAATGACTAGATATTAACATTTATTAATTACATCGGAACAAGTCTTAACTGGATCAACCCTCACCCCCTCTCCTTTCTCAAGAGTGGATTTCTTATAACTAGCTTTAACTAGCTTCCCTTCTTTCTGTCCTTGAAAATAACAAGAAACTTAAATTGTCAAAGATCTCCAATTCACCTATGGGAAAGGTTCGATTGGGAGAGGAGGTATCAATGTTATATTATTCTTACTTCAACATGATCCTTTTGTTTGGTGATTCCCTATTTTATGACTTCCAATGGGATATTGAATCTGGGCCCACTTTAGTAGCTGAAAATGCCAGATACTTGTTTTCCTGCCTTCCAAGCAGCTAGGGCACAGGCCTGTGACTTCGGCCGCACCAGTCAGAGACACCTACTTGGATTTTGATTTGAGAGCAAGAAATACAAAGAAATAGGAATGGCCTAGAATCATTTCTGGAGAGTAGCAGCATCCACAGTAGCCCTTGTTCAGGGCCAGCAGTGGAGCCAGTCTGAGCAGCAGGGCCCATTGTCCAGGTTGGCTGTGTCATTAGTGCATTAGGTCGTGGCAACAGGTCTTCATCTGTTGGGCAAAGTGGTTTTCTTTGTTTTACTGGCTGGAGAGCCTCCAGGCTTGGTTCTCTGTTGATCCTGGAGATTCTGTGAGCAACCCAATATCCTTTAATAAATATCTCTTTTCTTTAAAATTAACCTCAGGTGGCTTCTGTTCTTGGCACCCTAGAATCCTGTTTGCTTGTGTGTATGTCTGTGTTGAGCTAAAAGAAGTGCCTTCTCAAAATGTCAAGTTTTTGGTAAAACTTTTAACTCAGTGTCTCATTTTTGAACCTTTTATTTATTCCTTTCAACATCTTCTGTTGCCCCACTTTCCTCTTTATTCATCTACTGAGTACCTGCGACATGCCAGGCATACAGTAAACATAAGCAGAGGAATGTATCGGTTTTTGGATTCTAATGATAACTTCATTTAAAGAATGCCATAAAGTATAGTCCTTATCATACTTGGGGACCACAGGGAGAAACCCAAGAACAACTTGGGAAGAAAGGAAGTCCTCTGAGAGTCAAACATTGAAATTAGCACAGGAGTAGAGATATGTAATCATCTAAAGTGGATGGAGGGAAGCAGGTGTGGCTCAATCGATAGAGCCCCCGTTTTCCATGTGTGAGGCCCCGGGTTCGCTTCCCGGGGCCTCCTTGTGAGGGCAGACCAGCCCGCGCGGCGCGGTGGGCTGAAGCAGCGGGACCTCACAGCAAGGGGGAGATAAGCAGACATGGAGAAAATACACAGCGAATGGACACAGCAGACACAAGCAGCAAAAGGGGAGATAAATAAATAAATAAATCTTTAAAAAAAATAAAGTGGATGGAATGGGGAGCGGGTGTAGCTCAATGGTTGAGCGCCTGCTTCCCATGTACGAGGTCCTAGGTGCAGTCCCTGGTACTGCATTAAAAAAAAATAAAAAAGTAGATGGAGTGACTGTGAGTGTATATAAAAAGGAAGAATGTGACCACCTGAAGGGAGGTGCAACACGGAAGAAAAAAATGTAAAGGAAGTCTTGGAGGTCAAACTTAGCACCTCTGGCACCAGGAGAGAAGCAGTTGTGGCCAGGAGACCTTGAATATCATGTTCCCTTTGCCAGACCTTATAGGCCACTTGTGGAGGTGAGTGAATGAATCTGCCTTTCTTAGTCTGATACCCTTGAGTTTTCAGGTTGTACAACTCCCCTTTTTCTGATTATGCATACCAAACAGCCTTCAGGTTCTAGTCCTGCCTTTCATTTGGTCTAAACTTAGAAAATATGCTGTTTATGTCAACTGAATATTTTAATTGCCCTACAGTTATATAAGTGTGAGTTTGGTTTTATACATCAGCATTAAGACTTGGTTAAAAAGAAATCCTGAGAAGTGGATCCACTTTTGGTATGCTGACAGAATTGGATTTCTGAGCTTTGGAAGCTGATGGTCAAACTTTAAATTTTAAAAAATTCACCAAGGTATGACCTTTTTTTAGGAAGCCAGATGCCTTCTGTAGCAAACTCAGTGTGAACCAAGTGCTTTTTTTTAAATATGTACATGCATATAAATATATGTGTATACACATTAATAAGAAAAAATATTCCAATTTTAGATGCTCTTAAAAATTTATAAATGCTCTCTTGTGTGTCTATGAAATTTCTGAACTTATTTCAATCATTCAACAAACATTCCTTGTGTACCTTCTATTTGCTAGGCTCTAAGGGGCTCACATTTCAGTGAGGGAGATTAGACCAACCTGTGAACAATGTTGCAAATGCCAGTGAACAGTGTAGGTTTGTTTAAAGTGCAATAGAAGCCCAAAGAAGAAGACAGCTTCTACTGTCCACTTGGGAGAGTTTTGGAAGGCTCCACAAAATAGAAATGGCATGGGGGGAGTGGATGTGGCTCAAGTGACTGAGTGCCTGCTTCCCACATGGGAGGTCTTGGGTTTGATTCCCCATGCCTCCTAAAAACAAACTAGAAGCAAACAAATGAGAAAGCCAACTCAGGGAAGCTGATGTGGCTCAGTGGTTGAGCTCCGGCTTCTCACATACGAGGTCCCAGGATTAATCCCTGGCTCTGGTACCTCAAAAACAAACAAACAAGCAAAAAACAAAACCCACAAAACTGTCAAAAAATACCTTCTTAAAAAAAAATAGAAATGGCGTGGGAATTTGGTCTTTACAACAATATAAGGAGGGAGCTGGAGGCTCATTACAAGTAGAGGGATGGCAGAATCATGGTGACATGGAAGTGTGTGCTGAATTTGGGAAACAGTGGTAGAGTAAAGAGATTAGTTGTTGGAAGGGAAAAAATGGTAGGAAATGAGGCCAGACAAGTAAGTAGGTTGTGTGAAGGGTTAGGTGTCTCACATGACTTTGAGCTTTATCCCATATGAAATAAGCATCTGTTGAAGTCTTTTAAACTGGGACATAATATGATCAGGCTTGTGTTTAAAGAATCCCAACAGCAACAACACTTCACGGCAGTGAGGAGGAGGAGAAATATTTATGATGATGGTGGTATTTACTGTGTAAGATGCTTTACATCCATTAGTCCATGTAATCCTCATTGTAGCTTTGTGGAGTGTGGATATAGCCATCCCTGCTTTAGGAAAAAAGTTAATTAAAAAAAAAATCTCAGAGCAGTTAAATAATTTTCTCAAGGTCAAGCAGCTAGTTAGTACCAAAACTGGGATCTGAATTCAAGCCCGGATGGCTCTAAAGCTCAGTATCTTAACCCCTGTACTCCAGAGCTCTTTTTGGAAGGGAGGATACAAGAATCAGGGAAATCAGGTATGTGTTGCAGTGTGCCAAGGTGAACGGCAGTGTAAATGTCAGTGAGAGAGGATTTGGTGACTGGTAAATGGATTTGGTGATTGGATTAGTGAGAAAGAAGGAAGAGTTCATTAAAGATAACTTTGAGATTCTTAGCTTGGGCAGTCAGAGGACCAGAACACCATTAATCAAAATAAAGGACATGGTGAGTACTGGCTATACAATTTTAGATACCCCCGCTAAATGCTAAATAGAACCTAATTAAACATGCCGGTTGTCTACTATCTTCACCATGTAAGTAGTACTTGTATGAAAATGATTTTACACAAGGACACATTTTTGTACATCTAGTAAGATTCACTACAGTATAATTTCTAGGTTTATTTCTTTCTGACTTGGATATTCAGAAAAGAGGTTGTTAATCTCTCTACTACATTTTGTTATTAAAAGTACTAAATCCTACAAGTGAAACTTAATACTGTGGACAGGGTTTCTTTTTACTTTATTCTTTCCACTTATTTACTTTTGGATTTTGAAAGCTATAAACAGGTCCTTGTTTACTTATTAAGTAAGTTGTGGCTGAAAGCCAGCCCTACCCATGTATTTTTGTTCATTTTATGACTTATTTAATCTTACTATCTCCAGTGTATCTTATAATGACTCTTTTCTCTCATTGTTTATATCCACTAACTTTCTCATTATTATCTTCCTTTGAGTGGGCTTCCTAGCATAATTTTTTATGTGTTCTTTGTTATTAAGCAGTATTTAAAATGGACAAGATTTTTAATATTAGTTTTTAATATTGTTTTTATATCCTGTAGTGGCTATTCAGGCTTTCACTGTGGGTTAAATTCATGTGCTGGTGTACCTGAGAATTAAAAAGTGCTCCCTTAAGTTTCTTTCATATTCTGAAAATTGTCTGTGTGTAATATCTTTAGGAGCCACTTGATGGCAGAAACAGTGCTTTGAAACTTTGTAAACCTTCAGGTGTATTCTAATGTCTAAAATTGGAATGGACTCTGTATTGTATATTCATCATTCTTTCTTTAAAGAAAAAAAATGAAGGTATAAAAATTAATAGAAGCAACTTCCAAATATCTACTACCCACCTTAAGAAATAGAACATGTAATAGAAGTCTCTTGGTATACTTTCCTGTTCCAATTATTTTTCCCTCCCCCTGCCTTTTACTCCCTGAGGAAACCATGTTCTTAACTTTGGTGTGTAGCACTTCTATGCATGTCTTTATACTTTTACTACATACTTGCGTGTTTTTAACAGAACATGTTATTGTTTCTCTTGTTTTAGGTTTTATATAGTGTATACTATTTGTGCTGCTCTGCACGTTGCCTTTTTCACACTTATTTGTTAGATTTATCATGGAGATTTACATAGCTTAAGTGAATTATTCTTTTGCAGCTGTATAGTATTCCATTGAAAAGATTATAATGTATCCATTTTCCTGTTGATAGACTTTTAGAGAGACAGTGTGGGAGATGGATAACATGCTGCACCGGTTCAAATCCCAACTATACAACATTAGGCAAGTTATGTAGTTTTTCTGAACCTCAGTTTCCACTCCTGTAAAATAGGGATACCACTTATTTCCCAGGGTAAGGGTTAAATTAAATCACCTGTAAAGCATTAATACTGTAATCATTATCTTATTATTACCAGTGGTACAAGTTACAATAATGTAGAGTCAGTGTAGGGCTAATATTGTCACATATTAAATTGCATTGGAATTGGAAATCAACCTGGAAAAGGGGGGTGGATAGTGAAAGCAAGATCTTATAGATAGATGAGTTGGCTTCTTTCTGATGTCTTGTGTTTTCTCTAATGAAGGGGGGGCTCATTCCCAGAGAGTGATAGCAAAGAAGGGAGGGGCAGGTGATTTGAGAGTACTGTGGGTTTGAAGTGGTATTGTTTGGAACATGATCTGGTTAGAGACATGCAAAAGAATTTCCTGCTTAGGTGTGTGTACTTTTCCTGTTTTGTTTTTTTTTCTTAGCCACCTATTTACCTGACCAATCATGAGGGTTCCACCCCTAATCTGGGGTCTTCTGCCTTCTGTCAGCTGCACACCTTGCTGCCTGGACCGTCTTCCACAACTGGATTTCTACAGGCTTGTAACCCTCTTGGCCCTGAATTCAATCCATTTATGGCTTTTTATCTCCCGCATCAACTCCTTAGCCTAGCATTGGCAGGTCTCCACAATGAGGCCTAAGCTGCCTGATCCCTTATCTCCCACTATTCTGCCTTTCCACCAAATGGGGCTACCCATTGTTCCATGAGTCAGTTTTCCCACCTTTCCAGACCTTTGCTCTATTTTCTTGTTCTCCACTTAGAATATTCTCTTCTCTCTCTCCATCCATGTCCTCCTTTCAAAATTTAATGTACTTCTCTTATATTTAATGTACTTCTTTAATGTATTTCTCTTATATTGGCCAAATTATTTAACATCCATCCCCCAGCTGTAACAACCTCACACCCCTTATTAGAAAAAGCTCTCGGTAAATTCAGAAATCTTGTCCTGATACCATTTATTGTGCTGTCATCACATGGTCTTGTATTGGGTATCTGTTAGGAAGTCATGCTTGTTTTCTTCCCCCTAGTTTGAACTTTTTTTTAACCTAAAAAAATTTATGAAAATTTTCCAACACAAGAATTGAAGAAATGAATCTCATATATTCATCACCTAGATTTAATTACTCAATTACCATACTTTCTTCATATATCCTTTTTTCTTAATCTACTTAGGTATTTAAAAGCAAATCCCAGACATCAGGTCATTTCATCCCAATATATTTCAGAATTGATCTTAAAAATTTTGAATATTTCTTATATTGCCAGTTCATAATTAAATTTCTCCAACTTTCCCAAGAATTATCTTTTTACAATTGGATTTTGACCTGAGATCTAAACAAAGTTCATAGTTTAATAATATATGTGTTATGTTTCTTAAATCTATTTTATTCTGGAGGAAGTCCCCCTCCTTGATATTATTTCTGTCCTGTTATTGCCTTGAGATACTATATCTGTTGTCACATAGAATTATAATTTTGAATTTAGAAAACCTTCGTTTTGAAATAATTTTTTATTTATAGAGAAATTGCAGAGATAGTTCAGAGAATCCCTTTATACCTCACGTCCAGCTTCCTCTCTTGTTAACATCTTACATTACTATTATAATGTCTTTTTTCTGTTCTGACATTCAATCCATGGTATTACATTGCATTTAGCCTTGGTTGAATTTTAAAATAATATCTGATCATAAGATCTCTTTTATTCTGAGAAAAATAACCATTTCTGACTGGGAGACAGTACAGTACAATGGTTAGAAGCATGGGCTTTAAAACCAAGCATTTGACTGGATTTCAAAATCTGGTTCAATTGACATAACTGTGTGATCTTGGACAAATTACTTACACTTTCAAAACCTGTTTCATGTCTGTGGAATAGGAATAATAGTCTTACTTCATTGGATCATGGTAAAATTTAGATTTGTTAGATGCATGCAAGTGCACAGTACAATTCCTGGCACACAGTTCCTGGCACAGAAATTATTTCCTAAATCCCAGTGAGCCCCAGGGAAGAAACTGGATCCTGGGGGGAAATAACAGATAGAGATATTCTTTCTTATGCCTTTGCTTTGGTTCAGTGACAGTGGTTTCATTAAGTTCTTGGATATTTTGCTTCTATTTTGGGAATTTGTACTCAGTAGAATATATTCCTCTAGCATGTTATTGATCAATCAAGTACTGGCTTCAGGGGCTAGCTTTTTTCTCTTGGCAAGAATCTCTTAAGATCAGGATTGGAAGACAGAGCTGCATATCTTTGTTTTATTAGTCTCAGATAGTGCCTGGTTTGTTTTATGTTTTAGAATCATGTTCTTTGTCAGCCTTGCTTTGCATAAGGTAGTATGAGCAAGTGGCTGTTTGTATGGCTTAAACTTTAAAAATGTGTTTGTGGTATTTAAAGTGCTATCAAAGGAACTGAAATTGGTTTGGTCACATTATCAATACCTCTTTCTGCACCCACGCACTCCTGAAGCCCCTTCTGTCACCTCAGTGCTCCCACTGCCTCCCTTATGGCTCTTTAAGGACATCCTTGGTTTTAGCAGTGTAGCTGCGATAAAATCGATTTTCATTAGAATCTTTGCTTTTTTTTTTTCCCCCCCAGAACTCTTGAAAACATTGAGTAACAACCTTGGATCTTGGTAATTTGGGCCCAAAGAATCCTAAGACCCCTAAGGAATCTGGGAATTCTGTTAAATGGAAAGTCACTAGTTTGGCTCTTTTTTGTTGGCTGCTGCTTCCAGACTTCTAGGAGAAAATCAGCCAAAGAGGCTGATCTCTATTAATGGATCTGTATTAGTGGGAATTGTACAAGAGTCATGGTTCTCCTTCCAAAACTCTGAGACTTTCCATTCATAATATTCTTATAGAAAATAACTAGGGTCTGGTTCATGTTGGGGGGAGAGCTGACTTGAGGTGACACTGATTTAATCTCTTCCTAGTATGTGTTGATGATCTGCAGAGTTGCTCTCAGAGTTCCTGTGCTTGTCTTGCTCCTGAGTTTCCCAGAAGCTTTCTGGGTTAGGTTTATCAGATAACTTCTAGTTCAGAGTGTTGTTTAACACAGTTTAATGGTAACTTTTGAGTCAAAGAGACTTGGGTTTGCGTCCATACTCTCTCACTTACTGGCTGTGTTGCTTGGTCAAGTCCTTTAACTGCTTTAAAATTCAGTTTCCTCATCTGTAAAATGGGAATAATAATGATACACACCTCATAGAGTAGACATGAAGATTAAATGAGATAGGGCATATATTGTACTTGGTAGCTCTCAAACATCAGTAATAATAATAATAGATAAATAGCCCAGAGACTTGGATCTTTACAACAGTGTGAGGTGGATATTTTTGTGTCCCAGCCTTTTCTTCTGTAAATACTCTCTAAGAACTGTTTTATTAAATCCAAACTTGATTAAAATACCTGCCTTTTTGTACAAGATCAAGGGAACATGAAGTACAGCTTCATCAGGTCTGTTTTATTGCTATGTCAATAAAAGAATGTGGGGAAAAATGTTAGCAATTTAAGTGCTCACTTCCTCCCCATCTCCACCCCTCTGTGTCTAATCTATCACCCCTGCTTGTCTATTTTACTTCCTACATACCTCTCAAATCAAGTCTCATCCTCACTGCCCTAGTTCAGGCTGTTTTATCTTCCGTAGACTGCTGCCTCCTCTCTTCCCTGGGCTGCTTGGGTCCTTATCCTCACTTAGGGTGAAAAATGCAAGGTCCTTTGAAACATGCCTCTGCTCTCATCTCACCCCTCAACCACATGGTCCGATTTCATTCCCTCTTGCTTCTGGGTCTTTGCACGCCCTGGTCAGTCTTCCAGGAACGTCCCCATATTTCCAGTCGTTTGCCATTAGTGCCTGCTCATCCATTAGATTTTTGGGATATCAGATTCAAGGTTCTGTCTCAGGAAACATTTCCCTGCTATCCTTCCTTCCTCCCCATTGTAAGCATCCTCATAGCACTCTATTCTTCTATTACCTGTCATGGTTTAAAAATATATATTTATATTTGCATGTTTGTGTGATTAATACCAGAGTCTCTTACTAGGCTGAAAGCTCCATGAGGATGGAGACTGTACTTTTTTCCCATTGTGTCTCTAATGCTTGCGGCAGAGCCTGGCACATGCTGGTGCTCACTAAATGTGAATTGAATGATTGGGATGGGGAGACGTATAGTACATTACCCATCAGTCCTGTTGCAGTGTTCGTATAGCTTTTCCTTTCCCCTTGCTTCACAAGAGCTTCACCCGGGCCCTCATGTTATACTTGGGCGATGCCAGATCCTCTGCACATGACTTCCTGGTTTGCTTGTTTGTTTTTCATGTTAAATCGAAACCTGTGGTCCTGGTTTGGACCCGTCTCATCATTGCTAAGATGCCATGCTCTTTGACCTGCTTGTCACATCACACCAAGTTTTCCTTCTTGTCACATCACACCAAGTTTTCCTTCATCTGGAGTGCTCTCTGCTTTACCCCTCCCCTCTCTCAACCCTCACTAGGGAATGTACCATATTTGATTGTGTACACTGAGGTTTTGTGAAGTAGTCCTTTCTTCCTAATGAGATTACAAACTCCTTGGGAGATGGAACAATATATCTTTTAATTTTTGTTCTCTGTTTATTTTAAGTATTTTTACATTTTTATTTCCTTATTAAAGAACTATACTTGTCCATTGTAGAAAATTTGGAAAATATAAATAATCCAAAAGAAAAAATAATTTTTAATCCCTTTAGATCCTCCTAACCAGAGATATTTTGGTATCTACTCTTCTAAGCTGTGTGTGTGTGTGTGTTTGTGTGTGTGTACATACACATAGCATATCCATGCCTGGGCTTGTAAATGTGAAAGGGAATCATGTGTCCTCTAGTCTTTTTCATTCAGTATGTCATGAACACCTGTTCATGTCAAATAAATGTCTACATTATCATTTTCAAATGTCATAAATTACCCTGGAACAATAAAACGATATTAGACACAA
>JAQZBX010026805.1:0-28716 GCA_029593785.1 Cabassous unicinctus
TTTCTGTTTTATTTTTCTTACTTGACTTAAGAGCCTGGAAGGTGATGAAGGTAGGGACTGAGTTGCACTGATATTTGTTCCTCCTTAGCACCTGGCAGAGTGTGACACAATCCAGGTATTGCCTAACATATTAATTAAATGAATAAATTAACCTTTCGTTAACTATGAAATCTGTTCGGTCGTACAGCCCAGTGCTAACCAGCTGCATGCACAGTAAGTAAATATGACCGGAAAGTAAGGATTTTTTTTGGTCTGGTTGCTTTTGTTTTGAGGACGCTTAGGTGTTTTCCTTCTTTAAGAGGGAAGATTGTGCCAAGAGCCCAGAGGGTAGACTTCTCCTTAAAATTCTTGCTGCTTATGCTGCCTTCTTGGGGAACATGAAAGACATGTCAGCTTGAGAGATTTTTTTTTGGACTCTGCATCGGTTACACTGAGGAAAGGGTTGCAAGCAGGATGCTGCCTCAGCCTCCAGCGAGAGAAGCCCCCGGATAGCTCGCTGAAGCAGGTGGAAGGGCACAGCCTCACAGGTGGCAGGAAAAGGGAAAATCTCTCTTGAGGCCAGGACACTAATATAAAGAAGGAATTCCATCCATACTCGGTGATTTGACCAGGTCACCTAGGTAGGGGACGCACAGCTAGGACTTGGTCCCATAGCTTCTCACCCCTAATTTAAGCCTCTTTCTATTTAACCAGATTTTATATTGCAAGCCCCAGATCTCTTTATATTCACTCAAATGATCAGTTCTAACAGTATTAATCTAAAATATTCCATTTCTGGAAGTAACAAAAAGCCCATCAATATCATGGAACATGCAAACAGTGGAGTACTATGCAGCTATTAAAAAGAAGAAGGTAGGTCTATTGTAAGTTCTGATACTGTGAAGCCTTTAACATTTATTGCTAAAAGACAAAGTAAATGCTTAATAGTATGACCTCCTTAAATCGCTACTCAAATATCATCTTTTCAATAAGGCCTTCCAAAGCTACTGTATTTATCATTGTGACTCCCTCCCTTTTCTCCATTAGCATTTCTTCCTATCTGACTTAATATGTATTTTACTTGTTTGTTTATTATCTGTCTCCCCTACTGGAATACAGGGTACATGAAGACAGAGACTTTGTATGTTTTGCTTACTGCTTCTTCCCCAGTGCCTTGGAATGACTGAATGAATGAACCTGTATTAAGTTTATTATTTGCATGGAACAGTTCTGGAAGACTACAACAGACCTAACAGTACTTAGCACTGAGCAGTAGAACTAGGGGGCTAAGGAAATGTGACCAATTTTTTATTGTACTTAACTTACCAAGTGCTTCTATCACTTTTTTTTTTTAGGAGGTACCGGGGATTGAACCCAGGACCTCGTGTATGTGAAGCAGGCACTCAACCACTTAGCTACACCCGCTCCCCTCTATCACTTTTTAGAATAAAAATCTTGAGAAGGACTCCCAAGGGCAGTGTTTCATGGATGGCTACAATAAATTATCAGTTATATAATTAGCACCATTTATTTCTGAGATAATGAATGCTGTTCTGAATTTCTCTTCAGAGGTCAAGTTGAAAACGGACTTACTGGTCAGCCCATGGACTTTACATTTTATGAGGCCTTTGCCAACAAACACGTTTTATTTTTCCATCAGAGAGCAGTTTTATCTGTGTCTCGGTAGTAGGGAAAAATGGGTTTTGGGGTCAGATACGTACATGTCCTTTGACTTTTAGCTAAGTGACCTGGAACAGGTTACTTAACCACCCTGAGTCCACAATACTGGAGTAACCATTCCATGGCACAAAGGGTGTCCTGCCAACAAGCAATGTGAGGTCTGTGTATTGTATGCCTAGCAGGGCCAAGTTCAAAGCAGGGCCCAATATAATTTATGTTCTTCCCTTTGCCTGTACGTGACCCAGAGAGAAGATACTTAGTGATGTCTTCATGCCTAACTACTCAAGGTGTGGTCCTAGCATCACCAGGGACTTCATTAGAAATGCACATTCTCAGGCCCCACTTCAGAGCCAATGAATCAGAGTCTGTAATAACAAAATACCCAGATAAGTCCTATGAGTTTGGGGAGCTCTGTTTCATGCTTCTTATAGCTGTGTTTCAGACAAGCTGCCCTTTTAAACTTTTCCTTTGTCTTAGCTGAGCCTCCACCTGCCACCAACACCCCGACTCCCCTTTTTCAAGAGCCTTGCCAACGTTAGGCTCATCTCGAGAAGTGCGAGGGCAACCAACAGAGCCAGCTGTTCTGGCAGGCTACCACGAACAAGCTGAAATGTAGGATGCTGAGCTGCTCATCAGCCTAAACTTTCTTCTAAATGAAGATGATCTGGGATAACCATGTACAAGGTTGTAAATCTGCTTAATGCACTCTGGCTGTGTGGAATGTCAATGATACTCCTTAAGCACAGGCTTTGAACACTTGAGAAACTGCTATTGCAAATGATTAAGACCTCCAAGGTAATGGAGCCATTTGAATTGAAACACAAACTTATTTATGGTATCCTCAGATGTCAAGGGAACAAATGAAAACCTGCCATCCACATCCATTCATTTTGCTACCCCATGGCTTCTTAATAGGGTATATATGTTTTTGGTAGAAATAACTCCTGCCAGGGAGCAGCTATGAGGCGACCAAGCAGCTTCCCTTCCCACATTTGCATTTACCTCTCCTGTTTTGAAAAGAATCTTGATATTTGGATTAATATTTGATATTTGAGCTAAATGAAGCAGAGGTCAGTAAAAGCAAATATTAAAAGAACATAAAAAGAGACATTTCTCACTATGAATCAAAGGGAAAAAAGTACAGCATGGTGTATCTATTTTAGAAATAGTCCATATTTGTTAGATAAGGTGGTAAGACCTACAGATAGAAATTTTGTAGTAACTTTCCCCAATAAAAGCTCTTTTACTACAATTTTTAAAGAAATTAGAATTTTATCAGCAGCTTTTGATTAAAGCAGTAAAAAAGGAAACCTTCTATTAGTTGCTTTCTGACCATTAGTTTGTTTCCATAAAAAATAAATCCTTTTGTTATGACCATAAAAAGAAACTTTGGCTGCAGATATCAGACTTTTGCTTCCCATAACCGGGCCTTCTCAGATTCAGTGTTACTGCCCAAGCTCTGTCTAAAATTTGACTTGTAGCCTGCATAATGCCAACATCCCCTGAAACCACATGTTTGTTTCTCAGTAGGTATTTTGTTTGATTGCTCCTTGACCCTCTTCCAAGAAGCCTAATTTGCCCAAGGGAGTCTCGCAAAAAAAAAGAGTGTTTGCATCTGCTTAGGGAAATGTGCCTGAAATAATGACTTGTTTAGAACTGAGAATAGATTGGAATGGAACGGATTGAAAGCCAGTTTGAGCAGGCAGAAAGCAACTCGGGCTTCATAACTCTTATAAAAGGAACCCTGCAGCACAGCCGTTTGCCGAGACCAGATCTGGCAAGACCCATCTCCATTCAATAAATGAATGATGTCTCTGTAAACGTAAACGCAGTGCAAAATTTCTGCTCTTGTCCATGCCCAGCTCATCTTAAGTTTAACTTACACTTCTAAGATGGTGCGGATTTCTCGATTCAGCCCTGCAGACCCCAGGGTAGAAATTGCCCTCAGAGGTATGTTACCCATTTTAAACTTAGTTTAAACCTGAGTCCTTTGGATGGCTGCAGAATGTTAGTGTTTTCTTGGGTACCAGGAGAGACGGTGAGTGTGCTGATGGATGGGCTGCCTGAAGAGAGAGCTTGCCTCGGCTCCTTTCCCACCAAGTGAACTTAAAAGGAATTGGAAGTCAGAAGTAGGTAGCTGTCATCTTATCTAACTGAATGAAGGACGAATTGAGGTACATAAAAAAGGGAACATTGCTTAGCTATTTTGTGGCTGCTCATTTCCTGTTTCTTTTTCTTTTCATTCTCACTTTTCTGCAAGAAAATATAGTTGCGTTGTTTATAACCATTGCTTCAAGGCTACTAACTCTTTGACAGGGTAAAGGTGAAAACAAAAAGCCTCTTAAAATAAATTTCAAAGACCCAGGCTAGGTTAATTTCTTTCTGGTCTTAATCTTTATCTGCTGTCTAGTAAAAAAAAATAAATAAATAAAGGCAGATCCATTGACATATTTAAGTTAGGAAAGTTAAGCTTTAAAAAAAATTCTCTTTAGGACCAATGGGAATGAGAGTTTGCCATTTTTTCTTTAAATCTGTCTGTACACAATTAGCAAATTATTAAGCGACCTTTCTTTCCAAGACTGCCAAGAAATTGCCTGTTCACACTAATAAGAGAACATGTTTTACAAGGTTCACGTTGATTAATTGACAAATGCTGATAAAATCAAAGCAGTGCTAAAATGCAGTACACTAGCTGCAGTATAAATTACTTTTGTTCAATAATGTTTCAAGTAGCTATACATTTATGGTTTACCTTTCAATAAATATTACTGTCTTAATTGAAACATCCATGGTGGAAATTTATCTCTGAAGATGACTGTCAGGAACCACAGCTAGGATTAAACGCTTCTGTATCCACGTATGCTCAGTTCAAAGCATTTATTGCTGGGGCCATTTTAAAGACAGATGATTTATGGTTTGTAGGAAAGGAGAATTTACACATTTTAATATACTTTGGAAATTCCTCACCCTTGATTGACCTAAGTATAGAGTGCCCTACATTTTTGATAGCTTCAACTAAACCACTAGCCTTACCTCATCCACTGAGAGCATTACATTCTTAGCCTGTTGCCCACCCACTGTTATGGCACCTGGGGTGGGTTCCTTTGGCTGGCTGTTTCAGGCTCCAGTATGTTTCAGATATCTGAGATGCTTGGGCAAACCCAGACCCTGCTTTGACTTATGAGTGGCTGTCTGTCCCAAAGGATCTCCCCCATCCTTGGCCAAACCCGAAGGTCCAGAGGACACCAGCAGAAAGTAATGGAGGGGGTTGGAGTGGATAAAAGTGTAGTTCAGGTCCTATATTGCCCTGCAGGGTTCCTGCTCCTTCTCTATGGTGGTCTCTACCCATGGGATAGACCCACAGCCTCTAGTGCCTCAGGGACCACCATAGTATGTAGACTGAGGGGTCCAACCAGGCTGAGTTTTGTCTGACATCTGAAGGTGCCCTGCCTCACCCATGCTCCTGGGGAGTTAGATATCCTCCCCAGAGACTCTTCTGACATATTCTTTTCAATTCAGCAATATGAATTGATATGCAAGACAGTGTGCTGGGCTCTGGGGATATATATATGAGACAGATAGATTCTCTCTGTATGAAGAAACTTAGAATATCCATTCCTATTTTTGGTCATTTGTAATTTGTTATTTAAAAGATTTCTTTCCATCATTCAGCATCTTTGTTGGAGTCCCAATCATGTACCAGGCACTATTCTAGACATCCAATAACTGTTCTAGCTATTTTTCTTTCATTGATATCCGTGAGAGACCTATGTGTTTGGTGGTTGTCTAAGGCAAGTCTCATTTGCTAGTTTTCTGTTTGAGCTACCTCAGTTACTGGTTACTAAGTAATAATTCTACTCAAGATTTTCACAAGACACCAGATCTAGGTTGAGGTTGGGATTAGACCAGTGGGACTGAGCAGAAACCAGTGTTCTAAACTTGGCGAAAGGGTGTGCAACCCTCGGGATAGACACGGGAGGCCTTGGAGAAGGAAGATGGAACAGTGGGGTGAGGATATCAAGGACAAATGGGATGCAGAACCCACCTGAATCTGCAATGTGGATCACAGTAGAGGTAGATTTGACTGGTGAGTCAAGATTGGGGCAGAAGCTGCACTGACCTGGGAAATGGTAGAATTCCAAGTGATTGATGAGAAAATAAGGACTGAAGGCAGAGGAGGGATGGAGGTCACGGATGTGTAGCCAATTAGAAGGGATCAAAACAGGTAGATAAGCAGGTGAGTTTGTTTGAGCTGCCTGGCAGCTCAGGCAGCATGTGGGCATTCGAAAATCTGGAGCTGCTGAAACCATCAGGAGATTTGGGTTTAAGAATAAAGAACATGAAGGAAAATCTCTGCCACCGAGAACTTGGGTCACAAGAAGTGAAATGTGCTTCTGGTAATCTAGGTGACAAGGCTCTCTTGTCAAGAGAATCTCATGAGTTTGGGCTCATGTTCTCTTAGTCCAGGCATCATCAAGACAATATCTGGCGTGTAGAAGGCACCCCACAAATATTCATCAGACCACCTGGGCCATGGGAGGGAGGCAGGTTCCAAAACAAGGTTATTTTTCCAGAGCAATATAAAAATTCCATTAAATTTCCCTAGCACTTGATGAAAAATAAGAAAAAATAGCACAGGACCGTCAAACACACGAGGTGGAAGATGCTAAATTATTCTAATAATATCTGCATTGTCCCAATATCTACGTTTGTGTCTCCATTGGTTTCTTTACTTGTGAGATGGCATTAAGTAAGAAGAAGGAAGTTCTAAAAGTGTGTGGTTAGCTGTTAACCTGATTGGAGATGTTTTCCTTGTGGGCACTTTGGACTCGGGCTAAATGAGAACTGGATGGAGTAAAGAAAGAAATGAAAAGGGCGAAGGGATTCAAACCCTTCTGAATTCCCAGGTTTCACGTCTGGGAAAATCTCAGTGAGAGGCCAGAATTTTGCGGCTTGGTTTGGTCTCTCCCCAGAGGCTCTCCGGAGCTTCTCTCAGGATTGTGCTGCCCCCCGTGGCCAGCTGGGAAGCGCTTATATTTCTGCTGATAGTAAAAAGAACATTTTTCAAAGCCCTGTTGTGCTAGTGTTGAATATCACACATAAAAGTTGTACAACACAGTCTTGTAAAAACAGTCCTATGTAAGAAGTTGTGTCAGTGGGCTCTGCAAAGACCATCGGGGCGGGTTTATGCTGAGTGCCCTTCCGAGCCCCCGCTCCGGCGTAGGACACCTGAGTCGCCCTGCGCTCCCAGCCACGCTCCCCGTTTGAACACCAGATGGGGCATTGCAAGCATGACGGTGGTTCTGCAAAAGTCACTATATCAAACCCAGGAAGATGGGAACATTTCATTTAGAACCTGATACCGTTCTACAGGACATTGGCGCAGGAAACAGCCATGAAAAGGGCCTAATACGAACTCTTGCTTTTAGTCTTTACCTGGGAAAACCAGCCCAGGTTCATGCAGTGAGTCAGTGGCAGACCCAGATCAGGAAGGAACCCTGAACCAAGTCCCTGAGCCCAGGGATGCTCCCCACCAGGCCTCACTGCCCCGCACCGCCAGCCGAGGAGGAGCTGGAGATCGGGGATCTATGGTCCAACCTCATCTCTCAGAACTGACTGCTTTTATAGGGGGAGCAACAAAAGGGTTAAATCAGCTTCCTAAATACATGCCCCCGTGTGCAGATGACTAGAAGACAAGGAAACAACTGATGAACATAATCCAGACAAGTAGTTTGCTTGCTTTCTTACATCTCTCTTTCCCTCCCTCCCTCCTTCCACCCCCTCACAGACACACATGTACATACCTTTAAAAACTACCAGTATGAATGAATTAACTTCACTTTATGAAATGCTATCTAATAAGCAAAATATAATCTTACTGCATTTAGGTTCTAGCTAACAAGTCTCCCCTAGGTTTTTTTTTTTTTTTTTTTCTGTTTTTTTATGAGATAGCAGGGATTGAACCTGGGATGTCATACATGCAAAGCACATGCTCAATCACCGAGCTACACCTGCTCTGCTCCCTTAGGTTTCTAACTCTAGTTCACTTAGCTTCTAGGCAGTGTGAAAGAGATCTGAGTTTTATCCTATTCCTGATCTCTCCAGCAACTCACCAGCCATCTTGTCTCTAGAACTGGAATCCTCAGGTACTTAGAGGCATTGCGACCCCCCGGGCCTCTGCCTGGATCCCATCTGAAGATGCGGGAATTCCCAGAACTCCTTTCTCCAAGTCCACCCAAGGGACATCATTTCCCCCCTTCCTTTTCCCTCTGTGGCAGAAGAGGAACATAATACAAAACATGCAGTTCACAGGAAGGCAGTCTCCAGCCCTCACTTCACCTCCACCAGGATAACAGTGATTCCCTTACTGAAAGAAAATCATCGTGTCTCCTCACTCTGCTCCCTTCTGGCTAATAGGACCCAGCACGGAGCAAAAATCCTACAGAATCTGTAGTTGATAGCACTTTGCAGACTCTTTTTTACTTAACAGACCCTCTTTCTTCAAAAGATTAATATAACTTGTCTCTTAAGCAGACTGAAAGAAGATGATTACTGCAGTACATTTCTATGCCAAATGGTAGCACTCCTCACTCACAGACTTATAGTGCTAATTCTAATTTTCATTTCAGCTATTGAAGCATTCCACTTTCTCTGCTTCTACCAAGGCACTTTAATTCACTTCTTATTACTACATGGATTCACCAATCATCTCAGGTGCTGGGAAGAAGGGTGGGCTGGTTAGAAAGAAACCGTCTAGTTTGTAACTTTTGTTTCACATTAGACATTGCAAACTTAAATCTCTTTGAAGCAAAACACTTCTAAAAATCTAATTTTCAAAACGTGGTGTGTACGGGCTGTTTTGTTTTCCCCTTTTTGGAATGCCTGCACACTGCCTGATGTCATCCTGCTCAGCTCATCCTTTAAAACCCAGCTGAAATGCCATCTCTCCTTCTGAGCCTCTTCTCTCCCTGCTGCCTGTCTCTTTCCAGAATCCTCATGCCTTACTCTTGGCAGCCAGAGCATTTTGCTCAGACCATTAGAGGCTTGCACTTAGTGCCAGTATCAGAGCCAGTTAAATAAGCGTCTACCCTGCCAGCCCATCAGTGGTCTCGCCCCACCTGCACAGGGCCTCGTGGACAGTGTGCTCTGGGAATTCTATGCATATTGATGGGGTTGAATCAAATTGTGTCAGCCCCAGGTCCTTTAATATGTGCTCTGAGCTTTTGGAAGGTATATCAAGTGAAAGTGTAATTTAAGTCATAGTCTTCTGAAATCTCCTGAAGAAAGTTCCTAAAGACTTACATATATTTTTTTATATTTTTACTTTTAAGTTGAAAGTGTTATTCCTGAAGCCTAATATATATTTGTTTATAAGTTGAAAGTGTTATTCCTGAATATATATATATATATGTATTATTATATATATATATAATATTTTTCTCTTTAAGTTGTAAGTGTTATATAAAACTAGGCATGTATTACCATACATATGGGGATACCGGTTATTTATTTGTTCCCCACCTTTACAGAGGGCAGAAAGTTTAGTCACAGCTTCAATTGGGTTTATCCAAAAGATGCATACTGGAAAAGTTGCATGTAAATCTAACTTCTATAAATCAAATTATGTATTAAAATGCACTAAGGCAACAGTTTCAAGAGAACATTTTTCCAGGTGAAAAGTATTTATATGAAATGAATAATCTCTGAATGTATGAGGGACTTTACGAATTATAAAGTAGTATTTTTCCTTGAATGATTAAGGCACTCCTTGCATTCCAATCAAATTTCTCCTGGCATTAATTTTGTGCTTTTCCATACTTTATTTAAAACTCTGGACTTACTCCTAAGAAGATTGCTAATTTATACCACAGATTTTCTTGGCCTTCTCATGCTCATAAAATTGGTATGTATTATATATTATTTCTGGTTCAGTTAATAAAAAATTACTTGCGTGGACATTTAATGATTTTAACATAAATCTTTTTCGAAGGGAGCAGTACATTCTACCCTTGTTTTGCAGGAAGAACTGAGAGCTGTTGTGAATGCTTACCCAGAGCCGGAATAGGGAAAAGGAACCAGGCATAAATCTGAACATAATAGTTATTGTCCAAAGAGCCTAAGATATTGTGCTTCAAACTGAAGTTTTATGAGTTTTATTGAAAGGTTTCCATATTCCCTTTTTCTAACTTGGCCAAAAGGGAACTGGCGAGAGGTAGGTGGAGCGTAACGTGGATTTGGGGTTCCTGGTGGTAGTCAGTGTGGCCTTTGCATTCAGGAGGCAGGATCACAGCAGCTTCTTCTAACTCCCAGTGGTGGGCACAGCAGAGGTCCTTTAATAATGGATCCGCTGAGTTGAAAAATAAGATTCTTGGCTCCTGGCGCACTGCATTTAACACATTTTCAGCATACGCCATGTGGCAAGCCTGCCGTGCATAAGTAAGACACTCAAGTGTTGACCTTTTTCAGTAAACAATACTAGAAATGTTGAGTACCTTTAAAATTCAAATGCAGCTTTTAAAATGTGTTCTCATTTTCATGGACAGCTGAGACCCGCCTGCACTAATACCCAGCTAATCTGAGGTCTGTGAAGAGCTCGTGAATCAGTCAGACTTGGTTCCTCTTTGCTTGTTTTAGCTCCGTGAGTGGAAGCTCTGGGGCCCTGTTCTGTTCAGTTCTCCCCACATATAGGCGTTTTAATTTCCCAGGAGATCTTTTGCATGTCTGAGCATTTGTATCGTGGGCATTTGGACCAACATTTATGCCTTCACCCAATTTTAATTAAGTAATAGAGCCGATCTTTATTTATGAGAAGTTTATGTCGAAGATCAATACCCTTCACCTCTATTTAATATATATTGGCTGTGTCTTTCTCTTTCTTAAAAAAAAACTCTAAGGGGAAGATCCCCACCTCATTGTAAGATCTCCTTCAACTTTTATTACTGGCCCTCGGAAACAGAATACAGAGCACCAAGAAGTTGACTGGTGATTGCATTTACCTAAAGGCGAGGATTCTTTCCAGACCTGCAGTGTCATCTTGGGGCAGGTTGGTTCTGGAATGGGGTCTCCAGGTGGTAGAGCTGTTTCCAACCTATTGCACTGGATTAAAAATTAAAACCTGTTTAGAAGCAAGTGGCTCTTTCTAGTCTGGAGCACCTAGTAGTATCCCCCCGTTAATCCACATGTTTCAAGGGAGTTGCATTCCTTTCCTCCTGCCTTCAATTCTCCCCCTCCCTTTGTTTTACTTCTTTCTATTGTCTGTCTCCTTTTCTGTTTGGACAATCTAAGTAACCATTATAATTCTAATAATCTGAGCTGAGACACTGATTTAGAAAAACATACAGTCCTTGTAAGAAACTACATAGATACATTTAGCCTGGCATAAATTAATTCTCAATCAGTAAACCAGAATCTCAAGCTAATGGAGAATCCTTTTAGGGGAAAATTGCAAATAACGTAAAAACAAGTTCGCATCAGGGAACATCTGTTAGCAGATGCCCTGGATTCAGCATGGTATGATTCCAGTTTCTTAAACCTACATTTGTACGCCCAGAACTATGTGATGACTGCTGATATTCAGAATGGTGACCTGAAAACAGCAACCCACAAAACAGTTCCTCAGTCGTTCTTTGTCTCCCGTGACCTTGGCATTTGTAAAGGGTACTGGCTAGGTATTTTGCAGAATGTCCTTGATTTGAGTTTGTCTCATATTCTCTCATGATTAAATTGAGGCTATGCAGAGCTGTGAAGAATGCCTCAGAAGACATGTGCCCTTCTCAGGCATGGTATCAGGGGACGCGTGATTCAATGTCTTAATACCGATTTCTATATGTCTTTAATGACACCAACTGAAACAATATTATTTTCTCCTTAGTTAATAACCACATTATATCATTAATCAGAACATCATATTCTTCTATCACTGTGATGATTGAGGTTTATATTTAATACTTTAGTGAAAATATGTTTTTATAAATATACATTTTCACCCAGATTAAAATGATACTATATAAACTGCCTTCAGAGATTTTTATTATTATTTTTATTATAATAAATACTTTTTATGGTATCTTGTTTGAGGAATACATCCAAGATTACTCCGTTTTTCATTTTCTTGATCTGTCAAATCTGGCCATTGTGAGAATTAGATTAGATAATGTATATGAAAGGGGTGACACATAGTAGTAGTTGGTTGACAAATTTCAGGTGAAGTAGAATTCTGATTTTCATCATTTTTGTGTGACAAACTCATATTCTATCACAGGGCAATAACATGTCAAAAAAATGCCATGACTTAGTTATATATTGTAGTAAGGACTATCAACAAATCTTTAACTGTTAAACATATAGGAGCACATGTGTAACCCCTAATAAATATGGAGATTTTTTGACATTTCTGGCTCTTCAATTTGGCCAACTCATTCCTGCTTCTTTAATTTCCCTGCTAGTGTGCACTTTTGGTTTCTCATTAATTCATCCATCCATTCGTTTGTTTTGTACGCAATTTTTGCATTTCATCATTAAAATATAAAGCAGGGAGCAGATGTGGCTCAAGCAGTTCAGCACCTGCTTCCCACATGGGAAGTCCTGGGTTCAGTTCCTGGTGCCTCCTTAAAAACAAACAAACAAAAAAACAACAAGCAAACAAACAAAAAAACCAACTCAGGGTAGCCAAAGTGCCTCAGTGGTTGAACACTGGCTTCCCACATAAAAGGTCCCGGGTTCAGTCCCCAGCCCCAGTACCTCAAAAAAACATATAAAGCATATGAAAGCTTCAGGTTCATTAGGCTTTGAGGCTAAGGCTTCTCAGATCTAGATTAGGGTCAGAAACAGGAATTACATTATCTTTCTCAGTTTATACACCTGTGCCTATTTCATCCTTTCCGATATTTATTCTCTGTTTTTTAATTTGATTTATTTCAGGTAGGGAGCTGCCTTATATAATATCAAAGTCTTGAAGACGAGTGTTTCCTTGAGGTTAAAAAAAAAAAAAATCTCCAAAAGTATTTTGCCTGTTTCTTATTATTTCTGAAACCATTTTCGGGGACTATAATATATACCTGGACAGCTCTGGAGGCATATTGAGAGTGATGCAATGCAGCCTAAAAGTTTTCATAAAAATAACCTGGCTTAGTTATCTCATTAAATTATCAAATGCCTGTTTTGCTAGGGGCTGGATACCTGGTAGTAAACAAAAGAAGCAGAATGACTGCCTGCATGTAACTTGAGTCTAGGAGGAGAGACAGACTTTGGGGAAAAAAAAGAAAATGGAGACAAATATGTATTTACAAATACACAAACTATTATGAAAGAGCAGGATGCTGTAAGAGAGGATAGTCACCAATTTTGTCAGAAAAGATATATCGGGTCAGGCCAGCAATCCCCCGGCCAGTGCAGTTTGCAAGAGTGGAGGCAGCTGTTGATGTACTGTGGCACTCTCGGGCCCTTAGACTGGAAGGTCTGAAAGGCCATCTTTGTCAACTTCCCTCCACATACTACACTGTTGAGTATAAAAGGCCAAACAGCTGCTGCTTCAAAGGCTTCAGGAAGCTTTCCCTCCTTCCCTTCCTTCTTTTAATTGATTAACCAAACCAGTGTTTTTAGACTGTGTACTCCCGTGGCAATCAAATTTTGATGAGCACCAGAATCTCCTTTGCAGCTCCTTTTAAAGATGCCTGGGCGTTTTTTAAAATTAAAAAAGAAAAATCTCCTGGGGTGGAGACCAGGCATACGTAGGTGTGAAAACCTCCTCAGGCGACTCCAATGCCCACGGGAAGTGGAGAGCCACTATGTGCCAGGCAAGCGACGACCTCTGTGTTTACCGAGAGGAGTAGGTATCTATCGGCCTAGGGTACAAGTGCTCTCGTACAGGATGTAAGCTCAGTAGAAGCAGCCTTTGAGCAGTCTGTAGAAAGCTCACATTTTCTTCCTTCTGTACTAGACTAATCCTTTACCCGTATTTTCATCCACCAAGTCCCCAAGCCAGGAACCTGGGAATAGTGTTTAATTATTACCTTCTTTCTCCATCACACCTGTCACTCACTCCCTCTCACCTCCACCAGTCCGCTTGCTTACCAAGTCCTATCTATCCTGTCTTCAGGAATCGCTCTCAAATCTTTTCCCCTTCTTCATCTCAACCTCATTTTAGGCCAACTAGGTTCCTCTCCTCGAGCTTCTCTCGCTGTGGAGCTTATCCTCCACTTTGCCGAAGGAATTATCATTCTAAATCACAAATTTGACCCTCTCACTCCCAATTTAAATTACTCTATTAGATCCCTATTGTCTATGGAATAAAACTCCTTATTTGCATGTCCCTGCCTATATTTTCAGCACCGTTCCCCACCATTACACCATTTGCCCCTGAAGCTCCATCCAAACAAAAATACTCACTTTGTCTACCATGTCGTACACTTTCCACAACGATGTACCTTTGCTTAGTGTTGTGCAGGCCCAGAGTACCTTTTTATCACTTTTTCTTCCCCCTTCCTCACTTTCAGCTTCATCCATATTTTAAGAAAACCTAAAAATCATTTTCACTGGCAAAGTCAGTTGACTCTTCCTCTGTTCTTTATAATAACTGATTTAATTAATTTGCTCATGTATCTGCCTAATTCCCTATGTACTGACCTATCTACCTTGACCTTCTTTGCTGTGAGTTTCTTGAGAGCAAGGACTGTGTTATATTGATCTTTATTTGCCTAGAATGTAAAAATGTTGGGGTACACAGTAGGAATTAACTAAATATTTACCAAAAGAATGCAAAAAGGATGAATGAACCTGAAATCTGTTTGCTATAGAAACTCTACCCTTTGCTCCTAATCCCATTCTTTGGAGTATTACTTGGCTAATCTATATTTGTTTTCCTTCTGATACGTGAAGATTACCCTCATCCTTTTTTCTTCCTTTTCCTTGATCACAAAGCTAGCAGGTTGTCATTCCAAAACTGGCACCAACTCTTTGGAGTTCTAGCAATCCTTATGGGCAGTTTCCAAAGTTGCACTAGATTCTCAAGGTCAAATGACCTAATTCCAATAAACTTTCCAGAAACTCAGATTTCTGAGAGAAGAAAGTGGGAAGCATTAAACCAGCACGCTATCATGTTGGTCTCAGGCATGGATCTTCTACTTGACTGTTGTGAGAATATCTGATGAAGCTCTAATGTCCTCCTCCCCACCCCCCTCCCACCACTTCAGTCTGAAATTCCATGCTTGCCTTGTTTATTCTACACTCCACATTTGTAGATTATTTTGCTTGGGGTGGGGGGGTCATCTTTGTTTTTTATTGTTAATGGCCTTCCCCAACAGTGTTGCTATTTTGTGTTGTTTCTCCTCTTTAGATATCTTTAAATATATATATTCCATGTACTGCCTTAGGCATTTTTTCAGAATGTGTGGTCCCAGTCCTCTTCAGCATTCTTCTAAAAATTTTTCCCACATTTTTGTGACTGTCTTGACTTTTGTGTCCCTGTTTCCATGTATTACACTTGTCCTTTTAGAATCAGGATTCATCAGGAAAGTTCTTGAAAGACACGGTGATTTCCATAGCTGCAGCCCACCTTTTCTTTCACTATGACTGTGACTCTATTCTCATATAATCAAATTTTTCTTTTACAGAATCTGCCTTGACTCATACTTCTTATTAGAGCTGATATCTCTGTGTTTATATCCTACTTTTCTCTGAACTTTAAAAATGTTTATTCTAAATCAATGGTGTGGATCTGATTAGAATTAATGGTTTCTATCCTCACTATCATAAACTCCAGGATGGTATAGTAACTTTCTTCTAAGAGTTCTGTCATTTTCAGGTTGTTATTGACTTTTTGGCAGCTGATCAATGTTAAAGCTATTATATCGTTCTTCTCTGCCATCAAAGGTTGTGAACAACATACTCCTGCCATCCCTAACGTGGTTCAGTTAAACCATTGTAAATCTGATCTCCATGAATTTATTTAAAACGCTCTTAAAATATGTGATATTTTGTATTTTTTTGTTTGTTTGTTTCTTCAGTTAATTAGTTGAGATTACTTTCTATGCTTCATTTTCTTTCTACAAAAATGTAATCTCATTTCCTAGGTTAGTATTTCATGATTTGGTAAGTAAATGACTGTTTTCATTGTCAAGAGTCTCCTAAACTTTTCAGTCTATCTTTTATAAAAACATTAATGCTTACCCTTCCTCACTTCACTTTTCTAGTTGGTAAGCTAACATCTTATGTAGAAAAATATTTTACTTAGGAAGCTTCAATTTAAATCCCTTGACATTTTTCACAAAGCAACACTTTCGAAAATGATACTTCCATTTTCATTATATGGACTCGGAGACCAGTGTAATCTGAATACCTTCACTTACATGTATAGTAGTGAAGAGAGAGGCAGCTCTGTCCATCTAGCAGCCTCCAGCACACCGATTTCACACATGTGGGTTTCCCATTCTCTGCTTAAGCTGCCCACTCTCTCACTCTCTCTTCCCACTTAATCCTTCAAGACTCGTCCCATATTCTTCTTCTCTGTGGTGCTTCCCTGACATTCCAGATAAAAATAACGTCTTTCCAGTCCCTTAACCACACAGTTGCAATAATTTTTTTTCTTTAGTCATACTGGCTTCAAAATCTAGTGACTGGCATCCTATGTATTAAGGAGGCACATCATTCTCAAATTGGAAATAAAGGCTGATTAGTAGGCAGAAATTTTGTTTGTTAACCACAGTATAAAAAAGCATAGGTTGCAAAAGCTTTCAGAATACTAACTGCATGTAGTTTATGTTTTTAAAAGAGAAAGGAAATATGTTGGTTTTTAGAGTATCATTAGCTTATTTTTCAAAGGACGTGAGTCATAATTAGCCACATACATTCGAGAAGACCCAAGCGTCATTTTTAAAAGGATGGTATTAGCCTGATGCTGTTTGTAGTGGTCAGTAGCTGGGTGGGAAGGACAGGTGCCCACAGGATATAACATGAGGAGCTGGTTTCCCACACAGTCTCTCTTCTCTCACCTGTTGGTGGCATTGTCATTTGGGGCCAGGAAGTGGAGGAGGCTTCTGTACATTATCCTGCTAAACAGAATGAGTCCACGTGGTCAACCCATGCTCTGTCCAATAGATCATGCTACCTCTTAACGCTTTCTTGTGATGAGGTGAGTCGCCACCATGGCAATGCTATATCGAGTCCTGAGTTTTAGATGCTCCAGCTCATTAGGCTTCCTCTCTTGCAAGGCCCATCAGTTTCCAGGTTTAAAATGAACAAAAAGGGAAACAAATTGTATTTCCTGGTGAGAGATCATCTTAAGTAACCAGAATAAATCCTTATCATGAGTCTGTCCTTGCTAAGAGCTTGGTCATTTCAAATTGGCCCTTACCTCTTAATGTCTGGGGAACAAGTTGGAAAGAAAACACAAATACATAGATACGCAAAGAAAATAACCACAAGATGATGACCTGTTTTAAATGGAAATGGGCATGTAGACCACTGGTTTTCAAAATACAACCATACTGCAGTTTCATGGTGAATACCACCTTAAGAATTTTTACCATATCTGTACCAGCAGAACATTTATTTACTTATTTATTTATGGATGACTCAATAAAGAACCCTTTTCAGCTTCATCCTAAGCAATAATATTAGTGAAATTATAGGGTTTAATTTCAATTCATTTTTTTCCTGACACATAGGTTGAACTATTTGAAACTACTAATACTTGAGCATTTTTATTGATAAAAATATCAATTCCACATGATTCAACAAAAATATTATAGTTGTAAAATTTATATAAAAGCATAAAATTTATAAATTATAGAAACATATTAAAGTGCTTAAAAATTAGAATAACAGTTCCATGTACCATGTCAAATCCGCCGACAGACCATCCTTGGGGAGCCCTGGAATTAGGGGGAGGAAGCAGTCATGAAGAATTGGTCTTTTATAAGGTTTCTTGGAGGGGGTGGGCCTTGATATGAGTCTTAAAATGAATCATGGCGAGGGAAGAGATGGAAAGGCGATTCAGGGAAAAGCTGTGAATGCTGCAAACACTGTGGAAAAGGCAGTGTGCATCAGCGCTCGGAAAGATCGCAATGGTAGAGAGAGCAACTCTCTCCTTTGATGCAAATTCTCAATCCTTGGATTTATCTGAAAGACCTGTTTTCAGAGCATGCGAGCACAAGGATCAGACCATTTTGAAGTGTTCTGCAAAAACTCTTGTTATTACTTCTACCTTAAGCAGAGCCGGGTATTTCTATTAGAGAAGGTGGTTGTCACCAGGGTGACCGTGCCTGGCAAAAGCTCTGGGAGGTGAATGAAGGAGGCAAGAGCTCAACTGCATGAAGACAGCTGCGTAGAATGGGAGGCCCCAGAGCTTCCTTGGGGAGGCCAGCTTCCCTGGCTATCAAATCCCAGTGAAGGCTCTCATGCCAAAGGTAGCAATTGACCTGGCTGAGGCTCTCTCCATTCCTTCTAGAAGCTCCCTTTAACATTTGCATGGATATCATTATGTCTTTCTAGCTGGTCTTCACTGCACTGTAGTCTCCAGGCTCAGCCCATCCTCCTTACTGGGTGCAAGTAATGGGTGATCATCCAGCACATTACTCTGGACTTACCATGAGGGTAAATGAAAGGTCAGTTCCCCAGGATCAGTTTCCAAGCCTGCCATTCCCAGACCAAGTTCAGGCTTAGGTGTGCCTGAGGTGTGTTCCAGCAGAGAAAATTGGAGCATTTGACCAATGGGTCATAGAACAACATGGACATCTACATTTTCTTGGCATGAAAAGAGAACAACTATGTTCTAATGTGTCGAAAACCTCAGTGCTTCAAGTCATGGGGATGTGTCTTTAATACTTTAGAGCTAGCTATAATTTAGGAGATTAGGGGTAGGATTTCTTATTTCCTTATACTTAAAGAAATCCATAAGCAGATATATTTGTACATGTTTTATTGACAATTTATTGGGGTTGAGGGTACAGGGTTAATTATTTTTATGTGGGAAAAGAATAAGGCATTGCTGCTCTCTGGAGTTAATGGTTTCTAGATCCAAAAAAGCCTTGACAAAGTAGAAGCCAACAAAAATAACCGTAAAAACAATTCATAATTTAATCAGAGGGCCGAGATGGGGAGCTGAATAACATGTATATCTTAACATATCACAGTGATTTTTTTTTTCTTTTGACCTCAGGAAAACCATAATTCCAGAAATAATTATATTTCTTTTTCTTAGAAGATACGGTGAACTTCTTCTTTTGTTTAGTCACTCAACAAATTTGTGTGTGTCGATACACACACACACGTACATACACACTGATAATTAATATTTATCTGCTGTATTTGTTTGAAGAGAAGGGGGTTTTGTCTATTTTGCACCAGGCACTGTTTTGGCTTCTGGTGTTTTAGCAGCAAAAATAAAAAAGCCTGTGCTCATGGAGAACCAATTTATCAAACAAGTAATTATGTAATATAACAGCAGATGCTAAGAAATCCTATGGAGAAAATGAAGGCTTGACAGAGGACAGACCATAACAGAAGTCGCTGTTTTAAGTAGATTTCAGGAAGACCTCTCTGCAGAGGTGACATTCAGCAGAGAAGGGCTAACGTGAGGGAGCCAGTGGTAGTGCAGGTATCTGGAGGAAGTACAAGCGCAAAGTCAATGATAGATTATCATGCTTGGCAAGCTCAAGGCCTGTGTTGCTGAAGATCATGAGAAGGGAAAGCTGTAGGAAACAAGGTGGGAGAGATGACCAGAAGCCTGATTCCAAACCATTTAAGACTGATTGGAAGCCGTTTGCGTGCCTTCCTATGATTCAGGAAATTTAAGCCATGTGAAGTCTCCTAAAGACAAGAGGTAAGCTTTAGCCTCAAAATACAAATTAAATAGCATTACCCCATGCTATTTTCCGTATTTTCTACATTACTAATTTTTTTGGTATTCATTTCAGATTGCTTAGTTTGCAAATTGGGCAGGTTCAGTTTATTTTTCTCCAAAGTTATACATTTGGAATTTTTATACAGTTTAAAACAAATCAAACAACTTCTCCATACAATACGAAATGACAGCTTTAGGTCATGACTGTTTGAAAATGACTTTCTGTTCCATTGAGTTCCTTGGCATGTATGTGGAGTCTAAATAAAATGAAATACAATTGAGAAAACTGCCTTTGTTCTGAAAATCTAGGGGAAGAAAAAAGAGCTAGAGAACAGTCGACAATTTGCTTTTATTTTCTATTAAATTGTAGCATATTTTGCACTTGATATCGTTTACTAAATCTAAAGTAAAAACCACTCATACTCCACTTGCTATAAGAGCGCCCACAAAGAAAACCTCATTTCAAATCTAAGTGTAGACATTGTTCCTTCATTAAACATTCATAGGGTTTGTGAATGTGTCACATAAGTACTGGAGTCTCCATTATTTTCCCAGCTCTTTTTCCATTGCCAATTCAGATCAGAATTTTAAAACACTATATCTAAAGAGGTGTTCTCTGACGAACCAAAAAGAAAAGGAAAAAGAAATTATAAATGAAAATATACTGCAATTTCCTGATTGATTTCCAAGATATGTAGGTAAAATGGACAGAGGCAAGCATTCTCCTCTTTCTTGTTATTACCATTAACTTCTTCCTCTCTGTAAGCTTTAAATGTGTTATTATCTATTTTTTTTAATTAATTACTTTATTTTGGGTTATTTAACACGACATTTTATTTATTTATTTATTTTGCAGTACTGAGACTGGGGATTGAACCCAGGACCTTGTATGTGGGAAGCTGATGCTCAACCACTAAGCCCACATCAGCTCCCTAAATGTGTTATTATCTAGTTGCTGCTAGATAATAGGAGGAAACTACTGAGCAGGCTGTTGGATTTAGCTTCTTCCATGTCCTACTTCTAATGCCTCTTCCCCCACATTTACTCAGCCTTAACTAGCATGCCCCAATATTTTGCACCTTGCTTGTGACAGTGGGCAGGGCAAGCAATACTGTGCAGTCAAATACTTTAAGTGGTTATCCTCCACAATGAGCCCCTGTTGCTTATATTTTCTATTCATCCGTTCCTTTGGATCAAGAATATATAAATACAAGAAAACTATTAGGTAGCATAAAATAAGACTATGTAGCTGCACATAACAAAACTGTCATCACATGGCATGGAAGAAATATCTTAGACTTTTCTGAATGCCCTGTATAAAGTTAGACCCAGTGCATTACATTTAATATAGTTCAGAAGTCACCTTTTTTTTCTACGTATAAACTTATTTTTGCAATTTGGCTCAGCAAGGAATTTGCAAATTCAGAAACAATTTGAGCTCAATACAACCCTGATTGGAAGGATACTAGCCATAACCTCAATTTTATTCTGCAGCACATTTTCGGCATCAACTCACATTTTCTCCTTCATTTGTTGCCCTTCCTAACCTGGCCTACTCAACTCCTTGATTCCCAAGTGTGTGATCTAACGGCAGATTGCATATCCAAAAGGTCCCTGCCATTGCTGGCCATCACTCAGAATTTGGTGTGCTTGATTAAGACATCAAGATTACACTACAAGCCTTTCCTGCCATTTGATCTGCTGAACCCCCAGGAGCCTACAGACCAAATCATTGATGCCACTGCCAAATTACAACCCTATGCAGGCTCCAACCACCTCATTCATTATTCTGCTCTCATGCATACCAATAGTATCAGGTACTGGTAGGGGAAAAGAAAAAAACCAGCATGGCCAGAATATGTAATGTTCAGGGCCAAATGGTTGGTATGAAGATGAACGTATGAAGTTGTCCTTTGCAGAGTTTTTGCTGCGAGTATTTTAATTGAAAGGATTTCTATATGAGGGACTAGTCAAAGGGATTTGATTTTAACTATCAAAATAGCTGTCGGTTTTTCCAGTAGCATTTCATTTCTGTCAACTCCTCCAAAATGCATTGTGTTAGCCCTTCAACTGACTTGTGAAACAAAGATTGAAAGCACAAAGTGGAAAAGCTCAGGAAACTGGCCCACAGGGAGCTTGTGACAGGAGCTCTCCTATGATATGCAGATTGTGCTGCCAAACGGCTTTGCACATTTTCATAGGAGAGGCAGAGAGGGGAGTCAACAGATCAGCTCTCGGGGTTTATCTTTTCCAGGAATGAAAAATTAGCTACCACAATGGGTAATGATTCTGATAAGCATGCAGTGAGATTTTGATTTCATTGTGCATCACAAAGTGGCTCAAGTAGAATCTCATTGGGATTAGAAGTTGGGATGCCTGGTTTATTCAGTTCCTGCCTTTACCCAGCTCCATAGTACCACCTCTTCTATTTTCTGTAGCTCTTGTGCACAGTGGCAGGCTGAAAGGAGAACTAAACTCCCTGTCCACTAGCTAGCTGCCACTGTAATGAGATCGTTTGTGCTCGAGACAACGTAATGGGTAGGACCATGTAAGAGAAGTAAGACCAAAAAGCATTCTGGCAGAAAGGGGAGGAGGTAGGGAAAATTAAGTGTTTTCGTTTCCTTGTCTGCCCAAGCAAATGCCATGCAATAGGCTAGCTTAAACGATGGGAATTTTAAAACTTCATGGTTTTGAGGATAAAAGAAAGTCCAAATCAAGGTGTCATCCTGAAGACTGTGACATTCTGGGACTGGCTGCCAGCGATCCTTCATCCTTAGCTTGTCACATGGCAGGGCATATGGCAGCCTCTCCTGGCCTCTCCCTTCTCTTCCGGGTTCTGTTGATATTCAGCTTCTGGCTGCTCCCTGTGGCTTTCTCTCTGTGTCTGAATTTCCCTCTGCTTATAAAAGACTCCAGCAATAGGATTAAACCCATCCTGATGGAGGAGGACCACATGCCACCTTAACTGAAGTAACTTCATCAAAAGGTTCTACTTACAATGGAATGGATTATGTTTAAGAACATGTTTTTCTGGAGTACATGCAACTCCAAACCACCACAAATAGTAATCCAACTTTATCTCCCAACCTTCCCAACCATATGGCCCTCACCTGCCTTTCCACCTTGCCATCCCTCTCTCTCTCTCACTATCACATTTCATCAGGTAATAGAAGGATGGGTAGGTATTGGCGAATTGGGGATTGCAAATAGGAGCTAGCTACACAGCGCTAACAGTTCTTCTAGGCGGTCCTTGATAGTGGTGCCGTTTATAACTTCTTTATACCAAGCTCTCAACTCAAAACCACAGATTTACCCACAATGCATGTATTTGGAAAAAGCTAGGCCCAATTCAAGTTAAGACTTCTATAAGACTTTCTGATAAAACCTAACTTATTAACACCGTCAAGCTACAGATCAACTCTAGGTCAATACCTTATGCATCCCCTCCCTCCTTTTCTCCAAACACACAATTAATAGTGTTACGTTTATTTAAGGGATATGTGTTTTTCCATAAAGCATGAGTCGTATTTTATTTTCCAGCAGTGATTTCAGCTGATTTGCTCAGATTCTTTCCCTGAGTGCCTTTTATGACAGAAGTAGAGGATTCAAGGGCCAAGCAAAGGCACAACAAAGCTTCCAGATCCTGACTAACAGGGAGCCTCAGGCTCTACCTTGCTCCAGCAAGCTCAGTTCTCTCAGGGCTGACATTGGCATTTTCCCTCTGAGCTACTCTGGCTTCATGTTTACTTTCTGCTCATGGCTCCTCCTCCTGGTTTCAGCCTACAATTTTTCTTTTTTTAGGGGTTGGGGAGTGTTGAACGGGGTGTCCTAGAAAGTTTCCTTTCTTCCTATGAGCCTTCTAGTACATTATTAAGTAGCTTTATCCAGAAGCTGGTTGTTGGGTGTTTATTTATTTACATATATATAGACAGACTCTGAAGAGTTTGTCATAGTACGGCAAGCTTAGTCTGCTAATGCTTTTTTATTTGCTTATTTCCCCCTGCCCCCACTGTATTGAAAAATCTTTGTGGGCAGGTTCTGTGTCCTGCTCAACATTATTTCTCTGATATTGAGCACAGTGATCTGCATTCAGTAAGCATTTAATAAAGATCTGTTGAGTGAATGCATCTATGGGAATGGAGCTAACCTTGTACCCCAGACTTCTCTGTCTTTGAAGCCAGCTAAACCCATAGGGAACAGCTAGTCAGGCTCGTTATTGGGAAAAAAAAAAACTCAGTTCCCCAAATTTATAAAAACAGAGGTCTATGATAAAACACACTGAATCCTGGGCTCTGCCATTCATTAGGTTTGTGACCTTGGATAAATGACTCAAAGTCTTAATCTCTGATCCTGAGTTCTTTTTCTTTTGTGAAAAGTTTCTAGTAACATTAGTCTCATAGGTTGTTGTGGTTTTTCACAAGATCAAGGATGTTAACTTTTTACCACAGGGGCTGTTTTCCCAGGGACTATTTTCCCAGTGAGTACCTCTGGAGATTGTGGTTGGCTGGGGGAAAGGCATAAGGGAGTGACCTTCCCCTTTTACTTTATAGATTTTAGCTTTGAACTCATTACGAGTGTGTATTATTTTAGTGAGAACAGTACACTTATTAGTATTAGTGTTTTTATTAGAGAAGTTGTGGGTTTACAGAAAAACCCTGCATAATGTACAGCGTTCCCATATACCACCCTATTTTTAAACACCTTGCATTGGTGTGGTATATTTGTTACAATTGATATAAGCACATTTTTGTAATTGTACTATTAACTATAGTCCATGGTTTAACTTAGGATTCATTTTATGTGTTGTGTAATTCCACGGATTTAAAAAAATTTTTATTCTAGTTACATTTTTAAAACCTAAAATTTCTCCTTTTAACCACATTCAAATTTATAATTCAGTGCTGTTAATTACATTTGCCATATTGTGTTACTGTCATTGCCATTCATTACCAAAAATTTTCCATTGTCCCAAACAGAATTTCTGTACATTTTAAGCCTTAAATCCCTATTCCCTACCCCATCCCATCCCCAGGTAACCTATATTCCAGATCCTGACTCTCTAAGTTTGCTTATTGTAATTATTTCGTATCAGTGAAATCATACAATATTTGTCCTTTTGTGTCTGGCTTATTGCACTCAACATGGTGTCTTCAAGGTTCATCCATGTTGTCACCTGTATCAGGACTTCATTCCTTTTTGTGGCTGAATAGTATTCCATTGTGTGTATGTACTACATTTTGTTTATCCATTCATTAGTTGATGGACACTTGGGTTGCCACCATCTTTTGACAATTGTAAAGGATTTTGCTATGAACATCCATGTGAAAATATCTGTTGGAGTCCCTTTTGGGCATATACCTAGAAGTGGGATTGCATGCAAATCTTCGGGGCATATACCTAGAAGTGGGATTGCCAGGTCATGTGGTAAATCTGTACTTAACCTTGTGAGGAACCGCCAAACTGTCTTCCACAGCAGCTGCCTCATTTTACATTCCCACCAGCAATGAACGCGTGTTCCATTTTTGCAAATTGGTTTTGTGTTGGCTGGCGCTCTCCATCAGAGTTCAGCTCTCCTCATCAGGAAGATCAGCCCCAAATGAATACAAAGTGTGTTTTCTGGGAATGTGCTTTTTTGTGGCCTTAGCCATTCCCCTGTTTATAGGAGTTTGAATGTCTCCTCTTCATCCTGGAAAACAGAACTTCTCCCTCTCTCCGGTATTCCTCTACATGATTTATAGCCTTTGCCTGAGGCTGGGTCCTCCTCAGTTGTTTCTTACACTTCTTTGTTTTCTCAAGCTGCTTTTGCCTAGAGGAAATATTTGGGGTGAGGGTGATACACCGGAAAAGAGTTTCCCAAGTCAGTCTTTCCCAGCCAGAACAAGACCAGGGATGCACAACAGGAACCCAAGCCACCTCCAAACTGCCCTGGAAAGGGGATGCAGGAGTAGCAAGGAAAGGTGCCAGGAGCTTCCTCCAGGGCTCCCCAGAGCTGTGCTTTGTTGACTGGGCCCCTGCCCAGCAAATGGAGCCCTTCAGCTCTCTTCCACAAGTCTGAGAAAGTGTACCATCTTTAAGTCTTCTCCACCACCTTTGTCCTGGGCAGGTTGCCCAGTGGCTGCCCTCAGAGCCAGGCCTCCTGCCATCCCAAGTGACTAATCAAAAGCAAAGATCAGTGACTGGCCCATGCCCAATGCAGACCTTGGGGAAGTGGGGTTTTATGGCCCTCTCTGGCACCAGCAAGCTATGCCAGGGGCTGGCCCCCACTGCCTTCTGCAAGATTGGGGACTGAGTGATGGAAACTTCCATGCCAAGAGAGCAATTTGCTGGTATTTTTCCATAATTTCCCAGCATCTTCCTCCCCCTCTTCCCTGGGTGCTGCCCAGTGCTCTACTGGATTCTGTTTTTTTTTAAGTGGTTGAGTCACCCAGATTGTTCCTGCCTGTTTAATAGTGGTTCTGGTGGAGGGACTGATTCCTGGAGCTCCCTGCTCCACCGTCTTCCCACACCAGTGACAATAGTTGTTAAGTAAATAGTTCCTTATAAAAGTGTTAGTCCCCTTTTCCCTCACATATATTCATGCTTATTACCAGCTTGAAGAGAACTGTGTCATTGCATTTCCATGCAACTTTCATTATGAGAAAAAAAATGGGGCAGTTGAATAGCTAGTAGTTAGGGATGGTAGTGGGAGTTTGGGCAGTGTGTTTGAATGAAGAAATACCCCTATTAAAATAAGCATTTGGTGTTAAAAACTGTAGTATGGGAAATCTAGAAATAATGCTATCTTTTGCTTTATGTTGATTATTTGTCTTATTGTTATATCTACCTTATTTTTACCTTATTAATAAAATTCTTTGTTTTGTAGAGACTGTGTCAAGTTATAAGTTGGATAAGTGGACTAACTCGTGTCTACTTCATTGTACAAGTAATAAAGTCATTATTCTAATAGCCATAATAGTCATAGCCTGGCATATATGTGGAGTTGACAGCTACTGCAGTTATCAAACACCATCACTTCACATATTGCGCTGTTTAACCACAACTGGTTGGGAGTCATTATTTTATGGTGGATATTATCTCAAAATAAACCATAAAATTTAGAATTGCTCAAAAATCAGAATATCAGAGGACTTGAAGAGCAGAAGATCTTTTTCATTAAGACTAGAAAGGAAAAAAACCTGATAATGCTAGTGGGAATTCTTTTAAGATATTTGTTTAGATTGGGTTTAAGCTCTCTAGCTGTGAAAATAATAAACCATGGTAGCAATAGCAATATACTGTAATTCCCACAAAGCTCATTCAGCATAATTTCTTTCTTATAAATAATAAAACCATAAATAAATACAATTACTCTCAGCCTACATGAAATTACATTCAGCACCATGGACCAGATGTTTTTCTCTCATATCTGTGTTCTTTAAGGTCAATTTCTGCTCATTCCCCCAAATTCCCCTGGAATATTTAAAGTTGACTATTAGTAAATAAGTGGGGATGACATTTGATCCTTCTCTTAGTTTGCCACAGGGCTGCCGATGCAAAGTAGCAGAAATGGGTTGGCTCTCATAATGGAGATTTTACTTAGGGTAAAAGCTTACAGTTCTGAGGCCATGAAATGTCCAAATCAAAGCACCATCAGAAATACTTTCTCACCAAAGTCAGCTACTGGTGACCTGGTATCCTGCCACATGGTAAAGCAAGGTGGCAGCCAATTTCTGCCTAAGTCCCTGCCTTCTCCTCCAGAATCTACCATCTCTTAGAGCTCAGGTGTGCACAACCAGACATTACCTCCTTTGGGGCCTCCTCTCTCAGTCTCAGCTGTTTCACTTTCTTCCCAAGCTTAGCTGTGGGCTATCAGTCATATGGGTCATCCTTTCACTCTTGAGCTGTTCCATGGGCCCAGCCTCTTGGGGGTGTCTTGCTTAAGCTTTGGCTGCTAATGATCCTTGAGTCCTCTCTCATGTGGCAGCATCAAAACTGGCAGCTTCCTTTCTCTGTCTCTCTCTCTCTGTGTCTCCGTTTCTATAAGATTCAGCAAGAGGGCAGAAACCCAACCTATGTCACGCCTCACTGATGTAGTCCAATCAGAAGGGTCTCACACCCACAGGAATGGATTAGTTCAAAAACATAATCTTTTTCTTTTTCGGAGTCATAAAAGAACTTCAAACTGTCACAGTCCTAAACTGAGTTTGATGAATTCAAATAGGAAATGTATATTCATGTATCTCACACATAGAAGGCAAAAAGAAACAATGTATCAGAACACCAGCCATTTAAAACCTTTGTACCCCCCCAGGCACCTTTACTTTTGGGGGCCTTGACCCCACATCCTATCAAACGTAGAAAATGCCTTCACATCTCACATTAAATATGCTGTTGACTAGAATTCTTGAAAGGAATTTTATGATTGTGCCTTTGCAATTTGTGCCTCCGTGCTACTCCTTTAATTTAAAACTGGCTATGCGTGCTCCAATTGTGCAGACTTGGGAATTTTGCAAAGTAAGAAAGCCCCCTCACAAGTGATTTTCAGCTACAATGACATTTATGTGCATTTTAAATATTAGTGAAGTTGCCATAATACAAAATTTAAAGATATTTAAATAATCATCTGTTGTTGATAATACACTTTTCATTAACTGTTGACATGAGCATTTTCAGTTTCTCAAACATTATTGTAGATCTCTGTACCTCTAGTGCCTCATTGATAGCACAGTCTTATGTTAGAAAATCAAACTGCTTTCCCAGAGACCCATGGAACCTTTGATCCAGAAGTTTATAGTAAAGAAAGAGGAGGTTAGTTCCCCAAATTCCATCCTCTCATATGAAAGAGTTTTTATAATGACACCATTAAGAGGCAAATGTCTCCTCCTATTGGCAGGGAGAATAGTGTTAATTAGAGGAGGGTAGGGGGGACAAAGGAGCATTTCCAGCTTCTTATGGAAATCTGTGAGCAATACAGGGTGGAGAAGGAGTTGCAGCAATAGCACAGCCAGTGTTTTGCAATGACCTTCAACCTTGTCTTCAAAATGTTGGAGACTTCTCATTAGCATTTATCCCCAACCCCCACCACTTTGGGGGACAGGAACCTCCATGGAGGTTTTCTAGGTTCTAAGCACCTCACTGAGATCACTGTCTGCAGCCATTCCTCACTTCTCATCATCCCAGATCTCCCAAAGCAGCTAGAACACGCTTTGTCAGGAACAATCTTCCTTTCCATTCATTTC
>JAQZBX010026806.1:0-28725 GCA_029593785.1 Cabassous unicinctus
AGGAGGTACTGGGGCTTGAACCCAAGACCTTGTACATGGGAAGCAGATGTTCAAACCACTGAGCTATACCAGCTCCCCTCATGTGGTTTTGATGCTATTGTAAATGGTACTTTAAAAACTTAAACTTCTAATTATTTATTGCTAGTATATAAAATATAATTGATTTGTACACATTGACTTTATATTCTCTGAACTTGCTATACTCACTTATTAATTCTCATAGCTTATTTGTAGATTCCTTGGAATTTGAAGACAATTACATCATCTCTGAATAGAGAGTTTTATTTTTTCCTTTCCAATCTATATGAGTTTTATTTCATTTTATTGCCTCATTGCTCTAACTAGGATCTCCAGTACTATGTTGAATAAGAGCAGTGATAGTGGAGAGCCTTGCTTTATATATGATCTTATACAGAAACCTCTCAGTCTTTCACCATGAAGTATGATGTTACTGTAGGATTTTTGTACATCCTCCTTATCAAGTTGAAGAAGTTTCCAACTAATCCTAGTTTGCTGAGAATTCTTGTCATGAATGTATATTGAATTTTGTCAAATGTTTTCTCTTAATCCATTGCGATTTTCAATTTTTTTTATTAAGTTGGTTGGCATGGTGATTACATTGATTGAATTCCAAATACTGAACCAGCCTTACATTACCAGGATAAACCTCACTTGGTTGTGATTACTATCTTTTTAATACATTTTTAATTCAATTTGAAAAGTAATTCATTAAGGATTTTTTGTAGCAATGCTCATTAGGGGTATTGGTCTTTGAAATGATATTTGTAATATCTTTGTCTGGTATTGGTGTCAGGGTAATGTTGGCCTCATAGAATGAATTGATAAGGGTTTTCTTCTCATCTACTTTCGGGAAGACTTTGTGAATAAATGTTATTATTTCTTTCTAAATATTTGGTAGAAGTCATCAGTGAGACCTTCTGGGTATGGAGGTTTCTTTGTTGGAAGGTTTTTAATTATAAATAATAGAGTACAGCGGTAGATTGAGATTATTTTTATGAATCCCCAAAAGAGAAATATGATGTTTGTAAACTAATCTATTCCTCTGGGTTTGGCACCCTTTGATTGCATTAAATTCAGCTGAGGAAACTTTGATTAGATTACTTGATAAGATCCCTTTAGGGCTTCTGATTGGACTACGTCAGTGAGGTGTAACCCAGGTTGAGTCTCTGCCCCCTTGCAGGGTCTGATATAAATGGACACACAGACAGACAGACAAAGGAAAAGTGAGCTGCCATGTGAGAGAGAGTAGTGCAGGAAAACAGAAGCCCCCCAAAAGCTCAAAGAGCTGAGGCCCAGAAAGAGACAAGCCCTATGCTTGATTGTTCACAGCTGAGCTCCAAGAGATGGTAATTCTGGAGGGGAAAGCAGAGACCTCGCAGAGATTTCTGGCCATCTTGCTTCACCATGTGGCAACAACACCATGATCAACAGTAGCTGACTTTGGTGAGAAAATATCTCTGATGCCTCGATTTGGACATTTCATGGCCTTGGAACTATATGCTTTTACCCCAAATAAATCCCCATTATAAAAGCCAACAGATTTTTGGCACTTTGGATCAGCAGCCCTTTGGCAAACAAAATTTTATGTGACATTCCTGTTAATGTCTGTTATTGAGAGGAAATTATAAATATGTTAGAAGATTTGATATTGTCACACAGCTCTTAGATGCTCTTTAAAAAATACTTTTTAAAACAAAAACCCTTTTTTCCTCTTTGTATTCTAGTTAAGGTAATTTCTATTCACATATCTTCAAGTTCACTCTTTCTTTTCTGACTGTGTTGTATTTATTGATGAATCTATCAAAATAATTCTTCATCCCTGTTACTGTGTTTTTCCCCTACCATTTCCACTTGACTCTTATAGTTTCTATCTCTCTGCTAAAATAACCCATCTGTTCATGAAAGCTATTCACCTTTTCCACCAGAGCCTTTAACATATTAGTCATAGTTATTTTAAATTCTCTGTCTGATAGTTTCAGTGTGTAGGACATCTCTGAGTCTGATTCTGCTCACTGCTTTGTCTCTTGAGAATGGATTGTTTTTTCCTTGTATTGTTATATGTCTCATAATTTTTAATCAAATACTGGACATTGGGTTAAGGCAATAAAGACTGAGATAAATAATATTTTGCCTGAAAATGGCATGCCTCTTCTGCTAGGTTGTAAGTGTGAAAATTGAATCAGGCAAGTCAGGAGTTAAGCTTTATTTGGGTTTTGTTGTTACTATGGTTACATTCAGTATACCACTAGCTTCAAATGTCTCAAATATTACTTTGTGCTTAGAGTGGGGAGCTAGTTTGATGAGAGATTTTTCTTAGTGTTCCTACACCACCCACAATTTTAAGCTTCCCTGTATCCTTGGACCTCAGAGAGAGTTTCTGTCCATGTTCTTGCCCCTTCCTCAGCAGTAGACTGCTATTATTTGTAATTCTGTGTTTGTTAGCTTGGTGGTGGTAAGCAGAGATGCAGCTCTTCATTCTAATTCAGTTTCACTCTTAGGCAGGACTGTTTTCCTGGGTTTCAAGAGTTGGGCTTTCCCAGTGATAGCACCCCTCCCTCAGTGGTAGTAGTCTAGGCTCAGGTTGCTTTTCAGCTCCTCCCACAGGCAGAGAAGGTCTTTTTCATTTTCCTTTCTACAGCTGAAAATTGATCTTTACTTCTTTATCTATGCCCTGGGGATAATAGGATTTACTTCTCTTTTCCCAGCAATTTTAGGTTTTTATTCCATAAGGAAGCAGTGTCCAAGTAGGTCTTCATGATTTTACCCAGCAGCAGCCACTCCTGTCCTCCAGGTCTGCATGACATGGGAGGCTTTCTCCAGTCTCCTACCCAGCCCTCAGTCTTTCTCAAGAGCACCTGGAGGAGGTCCATGGAAAAGAACCTGTGCGTGGATGCAAACTCCACATGTATTTGTGGCTCTCAGAAGTTCTATACTCTCATGATAGCCCATAGTCAATCTTCAGCAAATTGTTGTTGTTTTAATTAGCTGAATTAGCCTTACCCACTTCTATGGCAGCCTCATCTTCCTCCCACTGTCTGCTACAAAAGAGCAAATAATCATGACTTGTCTCTCCCTGAAGATGTCTGTCCTTAGGTTTCAGATTAGTTGGTTGCTTTTGAGGATTGAGTCATACCCCCCACAAAAGACAAGTTTAAGTCTTAAACTGCATTCCTGTGGGTGTCAACCCATTTGTAAATGGGACCTCTGGGGGATGTTATTATTAGTTAAGGTATTGACTCATTTACGAATAGGATCTTTTTTTTTTTTTTTAAGATTTATTTATTTTATTTATTTATCCCCCCTTGCTGCTTGTGCCGCTGTGTCCATTCGCTGCGTGTCCTCTCCGTGTCTGCTTATCTCCCTATTGCTGTGAGGTCTTGCCGCATCAGCCCACGGCGCCGGGCGAGCCGGCCTGCCCTCACAAGGAGGCGCCGGGAAGTGAACCCGGGGCCTCTCACATGGCAAACAGGTGCCCCATCCATTGGGCCACACCCGCTTCCTGCCGTGAGGTTGCTGCATCAGCCCACCACACCGCTCAGGCCGGCGTGCCCTCACAAGGAGGCCTCGGGACGCGAACTCGGGCCTCCCATATGGTAAACGGGGGCTCTATCCACTGAGCCACACCCGCTTCCCCGAATAGGATCTTTGAAGATCCTATTTTGATGAGGCCAGATTGAATCAGGGTGGACCTTAATCTGTATAAGTGGAGTCTTTATAAAGCAAAGGAAATTTAGACACAGTCAGTCAGAGAAGCTACAAGAGAAGACCAAGGAGCCAGATTACCATACGACAGAGGCAGAAATGCAAGTCAAGGAACCCCAAGGATTGTGGCAAGCCAACACCAGAGCACTACAGACTCCAGGAGAAATCATGGCCTGTCAAGACGTTGTTTTTGGGCTTCTAGCCTCCTAAAATAGTGAGACAATAAATTCCAGTTGTTTAAGCCAACCTATTCTGTGATGATTGTCTTAGCAGCCCTTACCAACTAAGACAATAACAGTGTGATTTCAGCTCTTGGATGGCTTCAAAAAAAGTTATTACTTTGTAGATCAACTGGCTTTTTCGTGTTGTTGGGATGAGAACAACACCCTTTCTGCCTTTCTACATACAAGGCAGACCCTTCAGACTTTTTATAAAGTCTAAATTTAACTTTTTAATGCCAGAAAATTCTAGCCATCTGTCACAGGTGACTGGAAATCTCCAGATGATTTGTATAACTGAAGAAGTTTCCTCAATTCATAAAATGGCACCAAGCCCTTGTTCATCATATTACCACAATGTCACATGGCCCTTTCTCCTTGAATTTTTGTGCCTATGCATGGAACAGTAGTTTTCTCTTCCACTTGGGTGAGCAGAGAATTGGACAAAGTCAACTCATATTGGTAGTAAGCAAAAGGGAATGTGAATGATGGTTTAATCCCCGTTTTTTAGGATTCTGGTACCAAGGTAGTAACTAGTAATCAACTGTTCCTCATGAAGCCTCAGCCACCACCATGGAAAGGGTGAGGCTTGACACCTACCAAATGCCGTTCAGTGGTATATGTGTGTTTTCTATGTTTCAGATCTAGGTTACTGTTACCTTAGCCTCTTCCTCCCTTTCACTACTACTGAGGTGGTGAGAGGAGATGGAAGTATAGATGGTGGCCATGTAATAGCTGGCAAGGGGAAATCTCCTGTGCATATCTCTACCTACAGCTAAATATGTTCTGGTGAGGCAGAAATAATTCTGTTACAGAAGACACATTTCTTTGAAATAAAGTCAAAACCAAAGTTAGAATTAGAAAAGAAGTAGCTTGAGGATGCCCTTTAGATTTTTGTCACAATCCCCCTCATCCTCATCCCACCGCTGTGATTTAGCCACCCTAGTCAACTTTCTGTTCCTTGAACAAGCCAAATTCTTTCCTAACTCAAGAACTTTTCCATAGGTGTGCCTTCTGCCCGGAATGCTTTTCCTGACTGCTCACATGGCTAGAATCTCACCTCTCAGACCTCATGTCAAAAGGCACTTCCTCAGAAGGACGTCCCCTGACCACACTTAGTGAAGTAAGCCATAAGCACTCCATTTACACTAGATCATATGACACTGTTTATGTCATTCATAGCACTAATCACCATATGAAATTATCTTGTTTGTTTGCGTGTATATTGTCTATCTCCACCCACTGGAATTAGCCTGAAGCAAGTCATTAAGGAGTAGTGGAACAGTAAAATGCAGAAGGCATGACCAACCTATAAACAATCAGATCTAAAATTTAAAACTTTGTGTAGGCTGACGATACATAACTGCGGGCTGATTTGTCTGTGGACTGCCAGTTTGTCTAAAGGGAGACTTCCTGGCAGATCTGACCTATAGCACTAACCCTTACAGAAAAGCTTCTTCCACCCTATCTGCTCCTAGGTGTTGACCTCCAGCAGCATTTACCAATTTTCCCAAAATAAAAAGGGACTGTCTGGTGTAGACAACATATTGCCTGTCTTCTGGGAGGACCTCAGGCACTCTTCAAAAACACTCTTAAAAATGAAATCAGAGTTCTCTTCAGTGAAAGCCCACTACCCCTCCAACTTTATAAATATCTCCACTGCTTACTGATGGTTGAAATTTCTTTTATTGAGGAAAAAGATTTTAAATTCACATTCAGAGATGAGGCTTAAAACACAAGTGCCTGCCCTTAAAAAGTTAAACATAAATTTGCCACATGACCCCGCAATTCTAGAAAAATGAAAACACATGCACACACAAAGACTAGCACACAAACGTTTATAGCAACATTATTCATAATAGCCAAAAAGTGGAAACAACTCAAATGTCCATCACCTGATGAATAAACAAAATGTGCTATAGCCACACAATGTATTACCATTTAGCAATTAAAAAAATCGACTGAGACATGCCACAATATCTCAAAAAATATCATGCCACTTGAAAGAAGGCAGACACAAAAGAACATGTATTGTGTGATTTCATTTATATAAAATATCTTTAAAAGGCCAATCTATAGGGACAGAAAGTAAATTAATGGTTGTCTGGGGCTGAGGCTGGGAACAGGGATTAGCCGTAAGTGTGCATGAGGGAACTCATTGGGGTGATGAAAATATTCTAAAACTGGATTGTGAGACTGATTGCACAACTCAGTAAACTTACATTTAAAATAGGTAGATTTCATGATATGTAAATTATACCTCAATAAATTTTTTTAAAAAATCAAGTGTCTGGTGGAGATAACAGTTTAGGGTGCAAGAGTTTCAAGTACACTGCAATCAACCAGTCTCAGAACTAGTTTAACTGATTAGTTATAAGACTCACCCTCTTTTGTTTAGGGAGAAGATGGGGATAGCAGAAAGCCATTAGGTACTTGGAGTAAGGGTAGAAGTGAATAGGAGGGGTGCAAGAGAAGACAACATTGCATGGGCATTAGGAGCTTGGTTAAGAGCTAGTTCTTGGTTCCAATTCTGGCTCCAACACCCAACATACACTCATGAGCTTGGTATTTATCTTTTTAAAATCTCCCTTTACTCCTCTGCCAAATAGTATCTCTCATAAGACTACCTTAAAAAGTAAAGAGGTAATCCATACGAGGTACTTAGCACAGTGTTGGGCCCATAAAAAAAGCTTTCAAAATTATAGGAGGTTGTGAATAGAAGACGAGCCTGCAAAGTGCCACTAATTTGCAGATGGCATGCTTTATTCAGCCTCCACTGGAAAGGGATTGAGCTTTATCCTTCACAACCCAAAGTGCCGGCTTAGCTAATATTAGAGTCTCCTTCAACCCATCTGGAGATTCTGTGGGGGTTTCTATGATCTCACATGCACACCCCCACCTTGAGCCAAGGCCCAGAAGTATGACTGCTGGGTCCTTTCTCAGGGCTCTAGTAGTGTCGTCACCCTCCTCTCACACATTCCTGAGTCTTCCTCCTTCTTCCCACTCTACCCTTCAGCTAGAAGGGCCATCCATTTCCTCCCCAGGCAGGGGGATATTGCTTTAGCTCCTATTCCAAGTTCTCTTATGTTCATATCTCAAAAGCTTTGATTTTGATAAGCGAAGGGAAAGTTTGACATTTTCTCTCTCAGTAAAGTCTGGCTTTCAAGGCTTTGTCTCTTGATTAGGATGCAAAAAACAAAATTTGCCAATCAGAACTGAGCAATAACTTTGTTGTTCTGGCCTCTCTCTAAAGCAATAGAATATTGATTCAGTGTGTAAAGACCACAGAGCAATCACACTTTAAGAGAAATTTAAAAGTACATTGGCTTACTATTTCCAAAATGATTATACAAATGTGAAAAGGAAAAATCATTTTTTAAATAAAAGGAATTAAGGAATTAAAAATCATTTTACACTATTGGTGAGAGTGAGGAGAGGCAAACATTTTCATATATTGCTGGAAGCTGTGTAAATTTACTAAATTAGTAAACCTAAAGGTCTAAGTGGTTATCTACTGCAGTCTGTAACCTTTTCCCCTCTGCTCCTCTCTACGTAACCCCACTCCTCTCTTTTTCTGAAAATTAGATGAAATGGCAATAGATAGGAATTCTCCAAACAAGGAAGATATTGAGGAAGAAATCAGTTAATGAGCCAATTTTCTCTCTTATGGATAATTTTGATTTTAAACTGATTTAGATAAATCAGGGACAGAACTTCCACTTCCAAATATCACCTTTCAAGATTTGGGATATTTTATTTATTTCATCCATATCAAGAAACATGTTTCCTTCTTATTATGAGATGTATAGATTAGTTTTAATTTTGGCAACGTGTATTCTATTTTTTAATTTATTTAGAGTGAAATTCTAATTTACTGTAAATGGTGATGCCTAAAGCCTTAAAGGCTTGTATTCATATAGGACATGTTGATTCAAATTTTCTGTGCTCCAGTAGTAAGTTTTGCATTTGGAAAATATAGTGTTTCCATCTAGCTAGATCCCACAGGCCTCGCAGGAGAATTTGTTTTTCCTATCCCATACCTCTTAGAAGGAAACTTTAAGAAGCAAAGCAAAAGAGATGTCTGATCAAACATGACAGCTTGAACACACATTTGCCTCCACTTCCTTCCAGAATCTTACTAACATGAAATAAAGAGATTTGCTAGAAGGCATAAACCCATAAGGACAATGAGAACAAAAGAGATGACAGCATAACATGTTAGAATTTAGAGCAGGTAGATGAGTGGTAAATTAGTTACTAGATACGAGAAAGGTGAAACTTATGCCTGCAGTGAGCCAAAGAGAGGTAGCAAGACAATTAACTCCTCAAAACTCCAGAAAGCTCAGAAATTGCTCGTATCATATACCTCTAAGTGCTGGTCAGGCGGAGCTTAAAGCGGAAGTCTAGGGTAAGCATGTATAAGAAGCAGTCAGAGCCCCCAGATGCCCTCCTCCACCCCACACAGTGACTACCCTCCCTCACCTCAGTAGAAGCCTGAATTTTTTCTCTGAAGAAGCTGCATCAGCGTGACTCAGGACATAGGACATCAGGAATAGCCAAGGACAAGGATACTGTGCTAAAAATGAAATTCTACCTGTGAATGGTGAGAATCTCACTGTTCCCTCAATTGGCTCCCAAGAACGCTGCCATCAGGCTTATCCTCCCAAGCAGAAGATTAGAGGATTCCTCTCTGGGGAAATTGGCCAACCCAAGGGAAAAGACTTCCAGATGCTGACTACTGAAGGCCCTTATGACACTGTCCAGGCCTGCTTCCCTGTGATGAAGGCCACCATATCAACCCCCACCCCCCACCACTCATACAAAGCCTCCCATTCAGCCTTTTAGTGCCTCACTCTTAAATTAAATACACAATAGCAGAGAAAGACTGGGGAATATCGCTGAGTTAATCTCCCAGAGTGGGAAAAAAGACAGAACAAAAATACGGGTGGAAAATGAGAGAGAATATTTAGAAAATTGGAAGACCAGTATAGAATGTTCATATCCATGTAACAAGAATTCCAGAAAAAAAAATAGAGAAAATGATGGCAGCATGTTATTAAAGAGATAATTTTTTTAAACATCCTAAAACTAAAGGACGTGAGTTTCCAGATTATGCCAGCATGATACTCATATCAAGAACACGTCATGGAGGAAGGATAGTGGGATTGAGAGGTGACTGCTAAAGGGTATGCAGGTTTTCTTTTTGGAGTAATGAAATTGTTCCAAAATTTTTGTGGTGATGAATGCATAACATTGTGATTATACTAAAAGCCATTAATTATACACTTTGGGTAGATAATATGGTATGTGAATATATCTCAGTAAAACTACTTAATAAATAAGTAAATGTGCAAGAATAGCCAGAAATAGCAGCCATGTACAGCAAGGGAAGCATAGAGAGATTGAGAGGTGAAGCATTTTCTTGTTTGTCTGCTTTTGTTTATTGTTATTATTATTATTGAAATAATGAACATGCTCTAACAATGATTGAAGCAATGAATGCACAACTATGTGATTATACCAAATACCACTGATTGTACACTCTGGATGAATTTATGCTTTATTAATATGTATCAATAAAATAGATTTTTTTAAAAAAATCATGAAATTTCAGAGCCCTAGGAATAAGGAGAAGATCCTAAAAGCATCCAAGGATTTTTAAAATATCATGTACAATGGATCAGGAATCACGGTAGCATCAAATTTCTCAGTAAACATAACCAAGGAAGGAACAAATTGGAAGAGCCTCTCTCCTCCAAAGGCTGAGATAGAGACTTCACTGGAGAGGGTGGACTCGAGATCCATAGGATGGGGGAGTTCACTGGGGTACGGTGAGCCAAAGCTGGTCTCCAGGTAGCTGCCCACCTGAGTGTTGTGAACAGGACCAGCAGGAGGAGGCCACCTGCTGGGCACGCTGGAGCTGGCTCACAAGGTGTTATTGATGGCACACCAGAGTAACTCACTGGAGGTGAGCAGAGAAACATGCCGGAGGGCAAGTGCCACTGAGTCCCCTGTGGGCAGCTGTGCCACAGAAATAAAAAAAGGCATACTGGAACTCGGGAGAGAAGCCCTTTTCTCTGCCGTGGTTTGCCATGTTCTTCCAGGGCCCTCTATTGACAAAGCCTAATATTGCTTCAGCTGGCAAAGGAGAAATGTTTAGAGGGTCTGTTCCCACATCATAAAGAAGGACAATGGAGCTGAGAGGCGATAAGTTGATAACTGGTCCAGAAGTTTTCAGAAAATTTGCCTCTTATGTGCCCTTTCTTTGGAAGCTACTCAAAAAAGTTATCCAGCAAAAGGAAAGAAGAAAATAGGGGATCTGAGAAAGAAGAGGTAGAAAATCCATCACAGGAGAGAGGTGAAGTGAATCCCAGAACGATGATAATGGAAGACCCAGGATGACAGCTGGGTGGCAGCAGGCTTAGGGAGCAACCAGTCTCTGTCTGACTGGAGCAGAAGAATGGAGGTGGATGTGCTCCGGGAGGGATGCCACAAAAGAGAGACGGGGGGGGGGCGGGGTAGGGAGGGAGGTTGAACAGGAATAGAGAGAGAGGGAAGAAGAAAAGAAAGAGAATACATTTGAATATATCGAAAGGAGATTTATACTCTGACACTGAGTTTGGAGGTGAATTAATGAGAGATACATTGAAAACTAAGCAAACAAAAAACTGACAGTTATTAATACCAGAATAAAACAAAACATTTTATAAAACAGGAAATGCAATTGAAGTTCATTACATGGCTAGCTGTGAAAATGATTTGCATAGTCATAAGAATCCAAACATTGACTATCCAACTAACCAAAAATCAGAATATAACTAATTAGGAAGATGAGGTGAGAGTAAGGGAAACTGTAAGAGGACTAAAACCTCATCGTACATCGTAGAAAGTCAGTAGATGATAACCAAAATGAAAAACCAAGGAAGTAACATTACAGAAATGTCATTTAGAAATATGAAGCTAAGTTCCGAAAGAAATACCTAAATGTGTCATAAGTGGTTGCTTCTAGGTAACAGTAATTGGGGTTGGGAAGAGGTAGGAAAGAGATTGTTGGTTTTAGTGATAAGACTTACAGAACTTTGGCGTTTTAAACTATACCTATGGATATCTAATTTAAAAAATGGAAAAAGGTCCGTAGTAAAGGGGAAGTTCTTTCTTAAGTTTGAATTGGAACTTAGGTCTGGGTTAAACACATTACTTCAATGTGTCAATGTGTGGTTTCAATTGAAGCCTGATCCCAGGGTCTAGCTCTCTGTTTTGGACATATTCTCACAAGCATAAAGTCCTTGGACTGTAAGGACACACTCCTCAAATTGTGTGCCTAAGCAAAGCCACAGTGTGCCAGACGGGATGCGAAACCAAAATGTAATCATGACCCACCATTCCAGGAGACAGTCCATTTTACCCAAAAGTAACTCATTTAAAGTTTTCTCTGTCTTAGAAAACATACATACATTACGGAGGATGGTGGAATAATTGAGTAAATTTTTAGATGAAACCCCAGGAAATGTACCCATTTGTCTCTGCTTTTAGAGATACATCAGAATAAAAATTAAGAACGGCAGATAGAGGAAATTACTTTAAGATGGAAAGAGATTTGGATAATTTATCTGCTAAAGATACATGGTTACCCGGGCTTCAGAGCTTTTCCAGCATTATCTCGTCCTCTTAAGAAGAGAATGCCTTTCCAGCTCTTCACAGGTGTATTACCTTTCTATTCAGTCTGTCAAATATATGTTGAACACTTAATATATACCTAGTGTGTTTTTTTCCTTTTAAGTGATGATCTGTTCCCCAGATAATTTTCTTTTCATTACAAATATTATCCAGAGAGTCAATATAGTTATAACATATGTCTTATTTTGCTAAAGGCTGCCAATGCAAAGTACCAGAAATGGGTTGGCTTTTACACTGGGAGATTTATTAGGGTAAACGCTTACAGTTCTGAAGTTGTGAAAATGTCCAAATCAAGGCAACATCAGAGATGCTTTCTCACCAAAGTCAGCTACTGGTGATCCTGGTGTCATGCTACATAGTGAGGCAAGATGGCAGCCATATCTGCCTAGATCCCTGCCTTTCCCTCAAGTCTCGCCATTTCCAGGAGCATAGCTGTAAGCAATCAGCATATTGCTCATCTCTTCAGCTTTGAGCTGCTCCGTTGGCCCAACCTCTTGGGGATTTCATGCCTCAGCTTCAGCTGCTAGCGATCCTTGAGACCTCTCTCACACATGGCAGGGTCAAAATGGCAAAGCTTCCCTTTCTGTGTGTCTTTCTCTACATGTGTTCTCAGTTTATATAAGACCCAGCAAGAGGTTGGAGACCCAACCTGCATCATGTCTCACTGACATGGTACAATCAAAAGCAATCTAATCAAGCGAGCTAATCAAGGTCCCTTAACCAAGTCTAATGCAATCAAAGGGTCTCATAACCACAGGAATGGATTAGTTCAAAAACATAATCTTTTGGGATTCATCAAATTCAAACTCTTACAGTATATCTTTCCAATATAGTTATATCATTAACTGACTTCAATTCCTCCTTATAGCTACATTTGTGTAATTGTGGAGGGAGATAAGAAGAGAAAAGTGTTATTACTAAATTCTTTAGACTGAATGAAATACATTTACTCATATTAGGGAGTGGAAGGCATCAGACTCACTCAGCTTTTCCCATTGCATTACTTATTTGATTTTCTAACTAATTCAAGTCCTTTCAGTTTATGTTTGGTTTGTAAGTTTTCTTAAGAGATCAATGAATGCACATAGTTGTGTATAGACTGCTTAGATCTATTCACTGTAAGGCAAGAGTAAACCTGCTTTTCCATTTAAAATGTTTCCTGCTGGCAAACTACTGATGATCTAACCTAAATAACACTGTCTTAAGAAATATATATTATGCTGAATTTCAAGTGGTTTAAGAATCTATGAATACAAATGGAATTGAAAATGTTTACCAGACTCAGAAGACATGTCTAATCGATGATATGTACATGTCTTGATGCACAGTCAATCATGGATGTCTCTAGAATATATGAGGTACCTGAATGTGCATATTTGTAGTATCTCTAAAATAGGAGCCTGAAAAAGTTCTATTCTTTGTATTAGTAAGAGCTTCAATTCTGGCACTTGAGTCTATGCATTCAAAATAGAGAATTGTGATATAGTTATGCTAATAATTCAAGTTAAAAACACATTTTCTTTGATTATCTGGATGTTGCAGGCAAATGTAGGAACCTATTAGTGTGAATTACTATCCAGAGATTTGACTCAATTTTCCATTTCACTTTGCTCATGGAAGCATGGTCTAAATTATTTGGTGAAAAATATTCCTACCAATGAACTGCACTTAAAACCTTGGTAAAAAGTTATTTTTATCTAATGGCCAAACAGAGCAAATAATAATAGTTGTTCCTCACACTTACATGACTTTGCAATTTACAGGCATTTTTCCATGTATTGTCTGATTGGATCTGTTCAGCTTTTTTTTCTTCCTTTCGAGGTAGGCAATGGTGGCAAAACTGAGTATCCTAGACTTTTTTGGGATTTGATAATGGTTACACAACCTAGATTTCTTTACCTTTTTTATGCTATATGCCTTTTTGTCGACCAGGGGAAGCCTTTGGACTCCTTCTCAGAAAAATGTTTTTAAATGTATTTTTAAAACACCATAGGATTTCAAAGGAAACTGATTATGTTAAAATAGTTATCAAAATCCTTAAATTTCTGATACAGTAGTACATGTGCTTCTCTATTAGTGCATTAAATAACAAGACCAGTAGCAGATAAAATAACTACCATAATTTCAAAGTAGTAATGAGCATAAATGATATTTTGAGTAATCTGTACCAACTGTAATGTGATATATTTCTGTGATTCCTTTTGGTGACAAGGTAGCTGGACTGCTACATATAGACATCAAGTGTTCCCAGTAAATAGTAATTCAAACAGGATTTGAGTTTTGAATTGAGATCATTATTTGATCTGTTTCTGGAGTGATTCAGGAACTCTTGTGGGATTCTGAAGAACTAGACTAGGATCTTGATATAACTTGATAACAGACGGTGGTGGGAATAAAAACTCTGGTCTATATGCATCCTAGTGCCAGGAAAGGTCCATAATTGTATGTTGCAATTAAATTCTTAAGCATTATCTCAGGATAATTCACCAGCCAAGAGCTCAGTGAACATGCTCCTCAGAAGCTTTGGCCTATCCTCATATAGTCAAATGTTAGCCATAAAAATTAATTCCCAGAGATAAATGGGAAACAAAACTGCATTAATTCAAGAAAAAGCAATTCATCTTGAATGTTGGATGTCATGCCCCTGGTTCTCTCAGCAATCTTGGCCAATTCACTTGTGTATGTCAAAGTTTTTTATAGACTTTATTTTTTAAAAAACACTTTTAGTCTTAAAGAAAAATCACAAAGATAGTACAGAGAGTTTCCATATACCCTGCACCCAGTTTTCCCTATTATTAATATCTCACATTAGTATGGTTCATTTGTTATAATTAATGAACAAATATGGATACATTTTTATTAAATAAAGCTCATACTTTATTCACATTTCCATACTTTTAACCTAATCTCCTTTTTCTCTTCTAGGATCCCATCCAGGATATCACATCATATTTAGTTGCCATGTCCTTAAACCCCTCTTGGAGTTTACAGTTTCCCAGACTTTTCTTCATTTTGATTACCTTGTCAGTTTTGAGGAGTAGTCAAGTATTTTATAAGATGCTCCTCTATTGGAATTTTCTGGTGTTGTTTTTTTTTTACTGGGGTTATGGGTTTTTTGGTAGGAAGACCACAGGGTTAATGTGACATATTCATTGCATCATATCAAGGGTACATGCTTTCAACATGACTTATCACAGTGTTGGTCAGGTTACTCTTTTGAAAATTACTCTTTTCCCTCTAACAATGCACTTTATTACCTTTCTGAAATTAATTGTTAAAAAGAAAATAAATTCTCATAAAGCATGGTGATCTAGTGCTTTATAGAAACATACATCTAATAGAGATTTTGAGGATTGGTTCTCCCAGTTTCTTTTCCCTGTAACCAAACCATCCAGCACAGATGGGTTTCTGACTGGCCTACTTCTAAAGATAAAAGAAGAAGGAGACTCCACAGTGAACAAATTCTGAATTCTTGATAATTGATGTTCTATACCTCATTCCCTGAACAAATTTGTAGTGAGTACTAACCATGTGCAAGTTGCTTAGATATGTGAATACGCCTAAGGCATTTACACTATCTTAAATCATTTCTGGAACAAGCTAGTGTATAAGTTAATAAATATATGAATGGAGAGAAAAATAACTGAATGAAATACAAGGCAGTATAACACAGTGGTAGTCAGTACAAAAAATTGTAGTGTTTATGAGCACAGTTTTTTGGACCCAAAAAATCTAGGTTTAATTCCATCTCCACCAAATTGAGGGATCCAATTTTATACAAGTAGCATAACATTTTGAAGCCTTAGTTTCCTAATCTGTAAAATGTACATAATCATATGTATTATTAAAATTTATGAAAATGTGAAAATCTAATAACATATAGAAAACATCTGCCACATAGTAGTTCCTCAATAAATTGTAGTAGCTGTTGTTATTAAACAGGGAATAACTAAGGGACTCACTCCATTTTAGAGTCCCTGTCAATTTAATGGGTTTTGTTTTAGGCGAGTTGTTCTCTGCCAAAACTGAGTTTGGGGAATGCACATTATATATTCTTGCCTTTAGTTTTCTTTCCTCTTCTCACCTTTTTTCCACTCAGTTCTTTCTCCCTTCGTTTTTCTCAGATATGATTCTGTCCTTCTGTTCTCTCAGACTGCCGGTACCTACATACCATTCCCTGCTGCCATTCCCCTCTCGTTCCACCAGCATTTTTGAAGCAGAACTTCTTAGTGGCTGATAAGAGCTACTTCCTCCCTAGGTAAAAAGAGAGAGGCGCAGAGCTGGCAAGAGAGTGGGGAGAATGCTCTGCGCAGGGCTTGGATTTCTGTGTTTGTTTGTTTTGTTTTAAGTGGTTGCTTTGCTGATCCTATTACTGTAAGGGGTGATGGTATTTGGGAATAAAAGTCTATGAATAAGTAATGATAATAGAAGTAAGAACCAGAACTGTGGGATGTAAAGCTTGCGTTAAAAATAGTCTTTCATTTTCAACTCTGCCTACTGAGCCTTTTCCTAGACTAAAAGACACAGATAATGCTTCAGTGAGAAGAAACAGACACATGATGGGCGCAATTTTACAACCGAAGGGAAACTGTTCCAGAGGGAAGGAACTTCACTATCGTGGTCGAGCTCTACCTCCACCACCTAGATGGGGTTTCTCTGATGCAGCCAACTATTTCTTCTTTCAGTGCCGAGTAACCAGAGCAATAAATATAAACTGTATGGACTTAAGGATGGAAACTACAAAATGAAACCACTTGAGGGTCTGCTTTGAAAACTGTTTCTTAAGACATAGTTATTCTTCCAAGGAGTATACACTGTTATATACACTGCTAGAACAGGCAGGCATCCAATTAAAGCACAGAAATGAGCAAGGTAAAACTATAAGGAAATCTGAGGAGCAGAGATTGCCCTGCATGATGAGAATTCAAAAGATAGCATCTGTGACATCATGCAATTCATTATATAGAAGACTGGTCAAATTGAAGTCCTGCAACCTCAGCACAAATGGCTGCCAAACCCTGGTTCCAATGAACTCTAAGAAAAAACAGACAAATATGCAAGTAAGGACTTTGTACTCAAAACCCCCAGTTTCCAGTCCTAGGAAGACCAGATCCTTGGACTGGAAGCCAAGACATTACAACCAATGTGAGCAATTGCTCTGGTGCCAATCGTGGCCTCAGATTTATTGCTTTAATGGCTAAGGTCAGAGGCTAAGGCGTTCTCCAGATTCTGCTATTGAATGCAGACACCACCGCCCCTCCTGCCTCCCCCCATAAAACACCAGGAGTCTGTTAGGGCAGAACTGCACAAATGGGAAACACCCATCAAATGCAGGAGGAATATTAACTTCACTAGGAAGCCTTTATATGCCATTACTTTAGAAAGGATTCCTTGTTAGTCCTACCATTAAACAATTAAATTGTCAGATGAATTCTGGGCATGTGTGTGCAGAGCGTGCGCGTGTGTGCAGGATGTGTAATTTCCCACTCAGGTGATGTCTGCTGCAAGTCTCTCTCTTTTTTTCCCCCACCCCAATTGTATGCTTTCCTCTTTACATTGTCAAAAATAAATACATCTCCTGATGGCATAAGCAGTTTTTGTTATGAACTTTGATATGCCTATACATTTTATACTGCTCAGAAAATAAGAACACAAAATGAAATGCTCAAAAATTAATTTTTCTTTCAGGTACCTCCCTGCCAGAACATGATTCCCATTTCCCTTTTCCTGACAGTAGGTATTGTTACAGTCAGTTTACTGTATTTGTGTGGTGCACATTTACATTATATCAAATGGCTCTAAATCAAGTCAAGGCTAATGCCTACAGATGGAAAGAAGGATTGGCAAATGCTATGTTTCCCTTATATTTTTATCCTAATTAGAGATTTATGTCTTCACAATACTGACTCACATATCCTAGATCTCTATTATAAAACAGTTGACCTGTGAAAATCAAACATACTAGTGAAAAGTATCCAATTGAATATACTATTAGAACAAATTTTATGATACTTAATAAATATAATTATGATCATACAAATAAATCTCTATGGCTTTTTATATAGCTCAGATTTTTATTTAATCAGAATATATTCTTGCCCTTGTCATTTTCCAAAACGCTTCTTTTAGGCTTTAATCTTTTTAAAAATGCCCCCAAAATAGAACAGCTGTACATTAAATTAATATGAAAAGATTTCTGAAAATTGTTTATGGATAAGGTAAAGGGTGAGGCTGTATATTAATGCCAAGAGCTACAAATTCTCCAGCTCCTGAAAGAACCAGATTGGATTCATTCTCTATGTGCCAATGCAATTATTAGTCACTTAACAAATGCTTCTTGATTGAGGTGATATGGTCGGTATCACCAGTATATCCTGCTGTTCTGATACGAAGCATCATAAAATGTTTAGCCTATGTGCTGTATAATGCACAGATGAGGCAAAAAAGGAAAGGGATTTTAAAATCACATTAGGATGGGAGTGGATATAGCTCAAGTGGTTGAGTGCCTGCTTCCCACGTACAAGGTCCCAGGTTCAATCGCTGGTACCTCCTAAAAAAAAAAAATCAAATTAGAAGCAGCTATAGTTTCTCCACAGACTACTCCTCTGTGGGATCTTATTCCCCCTTGGCTTATGCTTTTATTCCAGGTTGACAAAATTTTGTATTTTGAAGCCAACTCTTGTTACATACATGGTGAAATTTATATCTAGGTTTAAGACACTCTGCTGTCTTGCCCTGCATACCCTCACACAACCCAGCATACTTTTCCTCTGGCCTCACCAAAATCAGTCTTCAGGTTTTAGATGAAACATTACTCCTCTTTATTCAATAATTTATACTTCTGAACCAGAGCTCTGGCACAGTGTGGGCTCGGGTTTAGTTTCTTGCTCAAGCAAACAGGCAAACAAACCTGTTAGGCCTTTCCTCCCAAAGGAAGGCAAGAAATATGGAAAAAAAATCCCTTTGGAAGAAGAAAAGGAAGGTAGAACAGAAAAGGAAATATTCCCAGAAAGTACTCATATCACCATTTATCTTATTTATCATCTCAGTTCATTAAGTTAAAATTTTAAAAGTTCCCCAACCCCAAATGCACATATGTGCACACACACTCACACACACACTCAGTTTTGCCATCTTTTGCTCAAATAACTCCTCCTTCTACCTTCTGTGCTTCTGACAATAGCACTGCCCTCTTTCCAAATATCAAGATTTTAAACTGTAGAGGTGGCTTTGACTCATCCAGTGACCTCGTCCCTGGGACACTCCGTGCTCTTGTCCGAATATGCAACTAATGAATGTTATCCCTCGAACTCCATTGAGGGTCCCCTCTCTTCTCCTATCTGATTATTCAGATCCCACCCAACCTTCATGCCTAAGTTAGGACCCATCCTTTTTATTTGTTTAAGTTTTCCATGGATCTAAACTCTGAAAGTCCCACAAGTCTTTTTAATTTTTATTTTATTTTATCGTGGTAACATATATAAAATACAAAATGTCCCGTTTTAGCCATTTTTAAGTGGCGTTAATTGCATTTCAGTTGTTCAGTCATCACTATCATCCATTTGCCAAGACTTTTTCATCACCCCAAACAGAAATTCTGTACCCATTAAGCAGTTCCTCTTCTCAGCCCCTGGAAACCTCTAATCTACTTTCTCTTTCCTGTGAATGTGCTCATTCTAGATATTTCATATAAGTGGTGTTTTAGTTTGCTAAAGGCTGCCAAGACAATGTGCCAGAAATGGGTTGGTCTTTACAGTAGGGATTTATAAAGTTCTGAGGCTGTGAAACTGTCCAAATCAAGGCATCATAAGGAGATGCTTTCTCCCTAAGCTGCAGCTGTGAGCAAGCAGGTGCACTGGGGCATCCACTCTTCTCTCCTCTGGGCCTCGTTGCTTCCAGCTTCTGGCTTCAGTGCTTCCAGTTTATAAAGAACTCCAGTAATAGGATTAAGACCCACCCCGGGCTATGCCTTATTGGAGTAATCTAATCATATGGCCCTTAACTGAATCAAATCTAATCAAAGAATCACAATAGGTTCACACCCACAGGAATGGACCAATTTAAGAACATAATTTTCTGTGATCCACAAAAGACTCAACTACCATCAGAGGAATCACACAATATCTGTCCTTTTGTGTCTGGCTTATTTCAAACAACACGCTGTCTTCAAAATTCATCCATGTATCAGAATTTCATTCCTTTTTATGCTGAATAATATTCCATTGTATGTATATACCACATTTTGTTTACCCATTCATCTGTTGATGGGCACTTCTACCTTTTGGCTGTTGTGAACAATGCTTCTATGAACTTTGTTCTACAAAAACCTGTTTGAGTCCTTGCTTTCAATTCTTTTGGGTAATTACCTAAAAAGTGGGATTGCCTGGTCATATGGTAAGATTTTATGAAGAACTGCCAAACTGTTTTTCATGGTGGCTGCACCATTTTACATTCCCCAAAACAATGCATTAGGGTTCCAATTTCTATACATTCCTTACCGACATTTGTTATTTCCCTCTTTTTTAAAGAGATAGTAGCCATCTTAGTGATTATGAAGCGGTATTTATGACCCTTCTTTTCACTGAACCCCTTTGAATATTTGGATGTTTCACTCAACATTTTGGATGCAGGTTGGAGTTGATATGTACCTGGTTACCATACTCTTTTAGCTAATACAGAATTAATAGCATAAAAAATAGTTCAGAAGAATCTCTATTTGAAAAAATATCAAGTATGCTAGAAGAACATCCATTTATAATATTGAGCATGTTTTCTGCAAATCATTCCTACCTATTCACTAAATAGGTCCCCAAAATAGTACTCTGAGCAAGGAACCATTTATGCTATGTAATTTAAGGGACTCCAAAACCACATCCATCCAATACTGGCTTGTATTACACCTGACATTGTGTCATTAATTATTCATTCTTTTGATTAAAGTTTAGGTGGCATTTAGGAGACTCCTATTAAAATACAAATATGCCTGAGAGGGATGACACTCCAAGATCATTATTAATGATTTACATCCTTTCCGCGATTATTTCCGGATTATCTGATGAAATAGCATATCGCTTTTCACCTATGAGAGTAAATAAGTAAATTCGGTCACATGAAGAAACAGGCCACATAACCACCTCTGTGCTGTGATTACAGGGCAGGAGAGATTGCCTGCTCCCAAAACCCCACCTACCATCCCACATTTGTTCTCTAAGCTTAAGCCAAGCATACACTATTAAATATAAATACCTCTGGAAAAGGTCACACATTAAGCCCAAAACATTATTTTCACCTCTGAATAAATGTTTTTATTGGATTTTTCAAGATCTTGACCTGTCTTCACTATCTTTGTAATGTCATCAATAATTTCACTATGGTCTAAGACTTCAACCCCAATATTTATTGAAATACTCTTAAATTTTTCATAATTTGCTCTCAAATTCTATCCTTAGCTAGACCAGAATGTGCATCTGTTTCCTGGACATCTCCATTTGTCTGTTCCTTGAGCACCTCATACTGAACATACACAGAACCCCCACATTATATTTCCTTCCAACCTGTTCCTTCCCATTTGTTGTGTGTTTGCTTAGCCACACAGTAACTCAAGCAGCAACCTCAGAGTCACCTTTCACTCTTCCCTTCCCCACAACAAATCAGTGATCATAAATGTTGCAACCCTGTACTACCTCACACCCCTCTCCTTTGTGTTCAACTGCCAGCACCCTAAGGCAGACCTGCATTTCTCCTCACCTAGGCTGCTGGAAGAGCTTCCACCTCATTCTTAGCCCTACTCTCCACTTCATGATACTCTTCCTAAAGCTTGGCTTTGATCATGTCATTCTCCTCTTCAAAAACTTTAAACATTCTCCATTGCTTTTCAAATTAAAAACAAAAACTCATGGCTCCATCTACCTTCTACTTTCATATATCATACCCCTCTAGCAAAACTGGAATACTCACTGTCTTCTAAAGATGCCCTGTGCTTTCCAACGTATGTGCCTTTCCTCAAATTGTTTCCTCCACTTGTAATACTTTTCATCCATTCTCCATTTCAACCATCGAGAGCCTACTACCCTTCAAGGTCAACTTCAGATTATACTTTCTTAAATAAATCTTTCTGGCTCTCCCCAGCTAGATGTGATCCGTCCCTGAATTACTACAAATTACCATTCTTTCTATGCTTGTTTTATGCTACTCACTATATAGACAACTCCTTAAGTCTAGGAACAGTGTCTTATTCACCACTACTTCACGTGCAGTGCCTAGCTCAATGCTTGCCTGTAAGATGCACACAATTGTGGAAGTGTTTCTAAGTGAGTTTTGAGGAGGATGAAAAAGACATTGGAGGAGCTCCTGACTCTGAAGGGGTAGCTTTGCCAAGAAATGACATTACAGGGTCCTACAGAGAAAGTTTACATACGTTGTCATTTTGTCTAAGACTGTAGTTTAGGACAAGCATCTTGGCAATGAATGGAAATCTGCATTGGGGAAAGGAGGGTTAGTCTAGAGCACCAGCATCCACTTGGGTAAAATAGCGTATCAGGGACTCTCAGGCAGGCCCGGGCCCATGAAACACTTGGTGCCTGGAGATGGTGAGATGTCTTCAGGTCCTGGAATGCTGCAGGGCAAAGAAGAGCACACAGCCAGAGAACTGCCTGCTTCACCTTTCCACTTATGCTAGATTGGAGTAGCTCTAATTTAGCCCTTGTTTGGGTTTCTGTACATAAGTAAAAGTAACTCTCAGTCAATTGTTCAATCAATCAAGAAATAGTTATTGAGTGCTTTCGGTGTACCAGGTACTGTTAGATGCTGAGAAAATAGAGGTAAATAAGAAGGTAAAAAAAAAAAAAAAAAAAAAAAAATCCTTGCCTTTGTGGGCCTTTCTTTCGAATAGGAGGAGATAAGTGATAAATAAAATAAATGCATAGATTATAGAGCTTATTACAAAGTGATAAATACTCTGGATAAAAATAAAACAGAATAGAGAAGTGAAGTGTTAGAATTTCAAACAGAGTGATCAGGCTTTGTTAAGAAGGTGATCTTTGAGCAAAGACTTGGAAGAGACGGGGCACTGGTTTGTGCAGCTATCTGGAAAAAGAGTATTTTAGGCAGAGGGAATGGCCTATACAAATGTCTTGAGGCAAGCACAGGCCTGACATATTAGAGAAACAGCCGGGGTGAGGGGGGCAGGGTGGCCAGAGGGGCTGGAGACAGAGAAGATAAAGAAGTAAAGAGAGACTTTCAGCCTTTGTAGGCCATTGTACTTTGAGTGTAATGAGGCGCCTTAGGAAGATTCTTAGCAAAATTGGTATCATTGACTGCTGAGCCAAGATTGAACTGTAGAGGGGGCCAAAGACAGAATCGGGGCGCCAGTTAGATGGCTATTGGAATAACCCAAGCAAAAGATGATGATGGTGGCTTGGGCCAAGGGAGTGGCAGTAGAGATGGTAGGAATTGATCAGATTCTGGATAATTTTAAAGATAGAGCCTTAAGGATGTTCTGATGAATCAGTTGCAAGGTAGGAAGAAAAGAAGAATCCAGGATGAGTCTAAGTTTGTTTGTTTGTTTGTCAGAACAACTAGAAAAAACAGTGCGGTTTATTAGTTGGGATGGAGATGGCACGGAGAATGTTAAAGGTGGCCCAGGTTGCAGGGAAGGAAGGGACGGTCAGGAGTTCAGTTTTGGATCTGTAAAGCTTGCGGTGTGGAGGTTACCAGAGAGGTCTGGTCCAGAGATAGAAAAAATATATATATTTTTAGATGGAAATTTAGATGTCATCAGAATATAGAGAGTATTTGAAACAATGAGAATTGGATGAGCTCAGCAAGGCATTGGCTATAGAGAAGAGACAAAGTCAAAGGACTGAACTTGAAGCACTCCAACACTAAGAGGTCATAGAAATGAGAAGGAACCAGTAAAGGAGACTTAGAAGGACAACCGTTAAGAAGGCAAACCAGGTGAGTATATTGTCCTGGAAGCAAGAGTAAGAGTATTCCAAAGAGGAAGAAGTAATCAACTGGGTCAAATGCTGCTTATAGGTCAAGTAAGATGAGAACTGATAAATGACTTTTGGATTTAACAACATGGAGGTCACTGGTAACATTTATAACAGCAGTTTCAGTGGAGTGATAGGACAAAAGTCTAATTGGAGAAGGTTTGAGAACAGAAGAGGATTGGTGAGATTCAGTATAGATGATCCTTTTTACTGTTAAGAGGTTACACGTTTTTTTTTAAAAGCCAGTAATTCATATTTTTCATTAATCCAAATGAGTATTATGTCCCCAGTCTGAATAAGTAAAATTTTACTCATGAAATCCCCCTTTCAAATGATAAAAAGGTTTTGTGAAATGGGTTTCAGCAGTTTTATGTCTGGCACTCTCTTTGTTAACTGAAGAAAAACAATCCCTGCCTTCAGTGAATTTGCAGCTCAAGTTATTTTAAGTTTTATAATCAAACTCCTATCTCGGAACTTCACACACACACAAACATGCACACGCACATATCCCAAGATGATGACGTCATAGTTCTTGGGTTGAATATTGCAACTCATTAGAAATTACATTTTCAAATATTCCATTGATTTATGGGTGTTTCATTTCTTGTTCTATAACCACCACTTAACTTTTTAAATGATGCTTCTCATTCAGTGGACATTCGACTGCCTTTTCTACTTGCAGACACAAGTTCATGTTGTCAACAGCTGGGCATTGAATTTCAGAAAACATTAAGCTTTAGATTAAAAGTAGGGCAGAGAAAGCTGTCAGGAAAACATACTATCCTAATATACCTGAACAGGACAGGGTCAAGTTCATACTCAGATCCACAAGGGTGCTGTGAGGTACAATGATTTGACACCTGTATTGTGATGCCATTATGCTTTAACATTAAGTCCAAGAGTCCTCCCACCCAAGAGCAAGGGCAATTTCCCAGAAGGCTTGGTTCTCAGAGCCAAAGCTCCAAAGATGCCAATGCAACCCATGCTAATACCTAGTCTCATGTTATTTCTCAATTTTATGCTTAATTTGTTCCTTTTGGTTTTATGTATTTTGACACAGCCAAGTCTATGTGGGGATCTCCCCACAGTCCTTTAAATGCTATAAAACTTTAATACGGTGAGATAAAAACAATAATAAGCCATGCCTCCAAGCCTTTACATTTAGTTCTTTGAGTGACAGGCTAACCAGTTTTAGATACTATTTAGATTTTTCGTGTACTTGGACTGCTTTAAATGCCCTTGTACCCTTTCTTGCTCTCTTCCCCCACCAAATGTAAATTATATTCTGCCCTTAACCTGGGCATGGAACTCCCATTGATTGCACAAAATGGCATCATTGCAATTCTTAAATTATCATCACAATTGCCTACATGATGCATAAGCCAACGAAATTTAACATGGCTCAGAAAAAAGCCAAGATGGATGCCCAGTTCCCAATTTCAGACACACAACACTGGAATGTCTTTTGGAAAATATTAAATAATGCTCCTGAAAGTCTTTTGGTTTAGTCTGTTTTCAGCATAATTGCTTTCCCTCAGCTTCCTAATACCCTTAAAACCTCTGAGAGTCTTTAATGTACGAAGTTCAACAAAAATACCTTCAAAACAGATTTGTTCTAATTATGTTTAATATTTGTTTGCTGCTTTATTGAATCAACTACATTTGCTTTAAAAAAAAAAAAAAGGTAAAAGAAATTCACTTAACTGCATGTCAGTCACCCAAATTTTAAGTGTACAAATGAAATGGAAAACATTTATTACACAAATTTAATTACAATTCTAAGAAATAAACATGCAAATTAGATAGAGTTCAATTTGCAGATGCTAATCCTCATCCTTGATCTCGCTCCTTTCCTCCCTAATTTTCAGTCTGTGCATCTCCTTGATTCCTAGGGTGCCAGGGGGCAGCAAGAGATTTGGTTTTTCACAGTCGGAGGATCACTGTTTTAAAGAAGTGTTATATTTAGCACATCTGGCATAGTAGCAGTAAACAAACATTATAGTCTTTGTAACACTTTTGTGCAGGTGCCTTCCCCCGAAATTGTATTAGGTCTAAGCCTTCCAAGCTTCTGTGTTCCTTACACCTGAAACGACCCATCTCGACTTTGGAGGGGTCCCTAGACAGAAGCTATGAATTAATGTTCAAAAAGCAAACAAATTGAACCCAATATAGGGAAAAAGAACCATTTGCAAAATAATGTGATTTCTGGGGCTTAAATTACATTTCTCTTGACAAAGGACAACCTCTTTTATTACTTTTTAAAATTCCCTGGTGGTTTTCCCTGGAGGCTCACCCCTTCAACCCCCCAGTTGTTGCCAATTCAAGTTGCTGTAGGACCAAGGTTGCTTTTTTGTACATTTGTAGCTCAGGAGAGGAACGGGCAGGGGCGGGCGCGAAGGGGAGAGTAGTTGCTTGGTCCTGCAAAGACATCTGTTTCTCATCTCCGCTTGCTGTGGCAAAGGGGAAGAAAGTCTATTGCAAAGGGTGGGAAAGGCACTGATTTTTTTTTTTTTCTTATATCTCTTTCTCTCACACACACATCCTTCACAACAACAATAAAACTAAACCAAATTTTTAAAAAAATTTTAAAAAGCCATCTCAGAAGGTTGCAGAGTGAACACATTACTCTGCTGGAGCCGAGCCCCCAGGGCTGGGGCGGGAGCCCGGGAGTGCGTGGGGTCTGGGCTGCGGGCTGGAGCTGGGCCCGCGTGTCCCTGGGCACCGGGAGGGGAGAGGAGGGGAGGGAGGAGGGAGGGCGGGAAGGAGCGAAGGAGCGAAGGAGGCAGGGGGCGGGCTGGGGTGGGGGTGAGGCGAAGGCGCCCCGTGTGCTGCCTGAGGAGCGGCGGCGGCGGCGGCGGGAGCAGAGGGAGGGAGCGAGCGGGCGTGCTTGTCATGTTCCCTCTCTCACCCTGGGGGCATCCTGCAGAAGCTCTCCTCGGAAATCCACGGGGAAATGGCAAACAGGATTGACGGGTTTCACACGCTCCTCGCTAGACAGAGCCGCTCATTACCATAACCGTCTGCAGCGACGGCGGCGCAGCGCCCCAGACTCGGCGGCGGGACCTGCCGGTACCCTCGCCCACAGCGCACCAGAGGCCACCGCCGATCGGGCCGCGGGGCCGCGACCCGCGTAAGTGTACCGGCGGCCGGGCTGGCGCCGACCTCAGAGCGGACAAGCAGCAGCTGCAGCGCTGCGGCCGCCGCCTCCCCACTGACCCCGCGGTAAGAGCCGGGCTGGGAGCCGGCCGCTAGGGCAGGAGGGCCAGGGAGGGTGGAAGGCGAAGGCCGGTCCCCGGGGCGTCTGCTCGCGCGTACTGGCGCGCACGAGGCCTCCCCGCGAGCCCTCCGGGCCTTTGCGCCGCACCGGGGTCACCGAGTGGACGGGCAGCGGGCAGGGCCGGGGGCGGTGTGGGGGCCAGGGAGGGGGCAGCGCGGGCTCTTCCCGGGGCTGGCGGCCGCCGCGGCGCCTTTACCCGAGCGGGAACCGCCGCCGCCTCTAGGGCTGCTCTGGCTGCTGCCCGTGCGGACGCAGTCGACTCAAGGGGCGGGTGGGGACAGCAGTTCTGGTGGGACCTCAGGATCCTCGGCCGCCTCGTACTCTCTCTTCCTAGGCAACGGGATCAGTACTAGGGATGCCGCCTGGTCTGGACGCCGCGGCTCTTGGCAGGTGGGGAGGGAGAGATTATAGATGTCAGGAGCGCGCGTTTGCAAGAAAAAGGAATAGCTGCAGGAGCTGACACCTTCTGTCCCCCGCCACCTCCGCCCCCGCACCCTCCTCTCCGGCAGCCGAGCGGCGCTGCGGGCGGCGGCGGCTCCTCTGTCCTCAGCTCACCTCCCCGGCGGGCTCAGGCTGCAGCCCGCCTGGTCCACGCCTCCGCTTCTCTCCTCCCTTCCTCCCCTCCCGCCTCCTCGGCCTTAGCAACTTTCCGGAGTGCCCACTGGTGCCGCAGAGACTGGGGGAGAGGCGGCCCCGGGCCTGGGGGTGGTGCGGACAGAGCGCACGGCCGGCGGGAACGGCGGGCGGTGTCCTCACGGTCCCTGATCTCTGGGCGCGAAGGGTGCTCCCGCAGCGGCGGGCTCTGAGTGGGTTTGGCCGGCAAGGGAGGGAGGGCCGGGCACGCATCTGCTGCGGGCTGGAGCGCGGGGCCTGGGCCAGCCTCGCCAGAGCCCTGCCAACCGCCGTGAGTCATTTCCTTGGAATCCTACCTTTGGTGTTTATTTCCCTTAGAAGGAAACTTGGTTTAAAAAGAAAGAAAGAATAATAATAGCTCTTATTCTTCCGTAGCAGAGGCACACAGCTCCAGCACTGCAGAAAGACAACTTGCCCTTTGTTCCCAGCCACTTGGGGTGTTGTTTACTTTCTCCTGCGGCCGGCGGCCGGGCGGGAGCTGTTGGCCACCCGGGAAAGGGGCTCATGGGCAGTGGCTCCGACCCCCGGGGTTGGCGGTGGCGGAAGCTGGGACGCCTGCAAGGGGTCGGTCCTCCAAGCCTCCGCCCCTCCTCTTGGGTCTGGGTTGGGGGAAGCCGGCGTCGGGCTCGGAAGTCCAGGTACCCACTTGCCCCCCTCAGGCCCTGCACCCGCACGCCCAGCCCCAGGTTCCGACCTAAAGCCCTTGGGCTCTCAGGGCTGCTGCTGAGAAATGTGCTTCTCAGGGCAGACAGGTGCACCGCAGGGCCTGGCAGAAAAACGACATCTGTCTGTTTAGAAGGGGTGAAGGATTTGGTTCCGCCCTTCCAGACCTTTCCATCACCACGCTGCCACCACCACCACCTCCACCAAGAGCTAGATGGATGAGCTGTTGAGATTTTGTCAGGGACAACAGCGAGGTCAGGGGCTTGATTCCTCCTGGGAAGGACATTGAAGACTGGCGGTGTCAGAGGTGAATTGAAGATAGCAGTCCTTTACTTCCCTGCTTGTAAGTGTTGGAATCAGACTTCTGTTAGAATGCTCCTAATAAAATGTTCCCTAGTTTTCAACTCTAGATGAGGAGGGGAGGGACAGAGACTGACAGAAGCCCCCTTGTTATGCTGGAGGTGCTACTGAATCTGTGCCTCTCCTTTTCTGTGTGCCAGCCACTCCTATTAGCATCATAATGGCTCCAAGGAAAAAACAT
>JAQZBX010026807.1:0-28736 GCA_029593785.1 Cabassous unicinctus
GCTACCTTCAAATGATTTGGAGGACTCTGGTAAAGGAACAAGTTTATGTGGAAGGTGGATGGGTTTGGATTGGGGGAGATGAGTCACATGATCTATTTTGCACATTATAAGCCAGACACTGGGCCCTCACTTAAAATGCTTTTCAAAGTCTTGTCTTCTGTTCTCCAAACAAAATAACTGCATGTGAATGCCCAGTGGAGTTGTAAGTTCTACTTCCAACCTAATGTAACTCTGATTTGAACATTAATAAGAATAAATAAATACATTTATTTAATCTCAAAATAATAAAAATTCAGCTTTAATTCAAAATTTGATTTTGTCCTTTACTATACATACATGATTTAGAGTATTTTAGAGAAAAAAAAGCTTTTGAGAAAACTAGATCTTCAGAAATACATGTACAGTATATTGGCTGGTCTTCCTGGGAGATAATCCCTATATCCCTGGAGTTTACCATTGTATGAATATCTTTTGCTAATCATGATGCATCACAGTCCACACTTGATGCTTTTGCTAACTAGAAGACTAAGGGCTCAGCTCACCTCACAGGTAATATTATAGTGGTGGCCTGGCCATACCAAAAAGATCATCCATGTGATTAAAGGCTTCATACATTGAACTACATCAAATCAGTCCTAGCATCCCATACTCAAGGGTCAACATGGGACCAGAGATTAAGTTCAAACACATGGACATTCAATCAGTTAATCATGCCAAAGTAAAGAAACCGCATCCAAACTGTGTTTACCTGAAGCCTGAGGCATACTAAATAGTTTATGCTAACAATGTGATTTATTGTGGAGGCATTGGCAGGGATGGAAACTGAAGTTCAGCTTCAACGGAAGGCAGACAGTCAGGCCTGACTATATGATAAACCCCAAAATAAAACTCTGGACAAGAAGGTTTTGGTGAAGATGAGCTTCATGGTTGAGAATATTCCATGCATGATATTACACATTATTTCTGGAAGACTGAGCATTGTCTACATGATTTCATTGAATCCTGGGCTTTGTCTCTCTGGAACTCTATCCTGTGAGCCATTTTTTGTTGCTTATTTTAGTCTATATTCTTTTAATGCTATAAACCATGACTGTGAGTATAAGATCTTTGCCAAAGTACATAAGTCCTACTAGCAAATCATTGGACTGAGGGCAATTGTGGATACCCTGGAATGCAGTATACAATGGACTCCCTTTTTCCAACCACAGGAAGCAAAAGAACTCTAGAAGTACAACTTTTCCAACTATTGCCAAGCATTAACTTCACAGGAATCTCAAAAAACTGGTAAATGTGCAGGACACATAAAGATATAGGAAACTGGTATATGTGAAACAATACATTTATTGGTATGAAGAAATCAATATTGGTAAGAAAAACTGGTATTTCTGAAGACTCCCTTTTAGATTTATAAGCTAGCTTTGGCATTAGTGTCCATATTGTTCTCAGGAAATAGGCATTACAAACAAAATACATGTTATATAATTGATCATATTATAGTTAGTTATTGAAATAAGGTACAATTTTGAAATGGGCTTCAATCTGGTGACTGAAGCAATGGAAAACTATTCAATTTCTGAAAACAGAATATCCAAAAATGTAAACTTGCATTCTATAATAACCTTAAAATCTTGCAGGAACACAGTGAGGTAATAGTGCAAGATATGAGTAGACATCCAGTTTGTTTACCATTCATCTTCTTCATCTGTGATTATACTTAAGGACAGAGAGTTTGAAGTAGGTCCCGTGGATAAATAAGGCCAAAGTTTTTCTGTAAAAGTGTTAGTGAAGGTGCAAATATGAGATCTGGTATGCATATTGTAAAATGAAACTTCTCCCAACTCATAATGCAGAAAACTGCTAATCCATTTGCATTTCATTCTATCCATTGCTCCATGAGTATTTGTCCCCTGCTGAATTTGCCAACATCATTTTTTGGCAATGCTGATAGAATGGCATTTCTAGGGAAAGTGTCTTTACACATCCCCAAGGACCATTCCCCTGTGCCTCTCACTTCTACTTGCCAGAAATGCCTGGCACAATCAAATCCTTCAGAACTTAGTACAGCTGGATGGAAAGTAAATCTCTTCAGATAGTTATGAAAGTTTCTTTTCTCTTTTCCATAGGTCACAGTTTTTCTGTCTTCTGAGATAATGAGTTTGGAATGAGCAGTTTCAGTGTCTAGTAACAAATCTACCTTGAACATGTTGATCATTTTCTGCATGCTAAAATATTGTGGAGGAAGAAAGCAACTCTCTTTCTTTAACTCATATGAAAACACTGCTGGTGTTTTTAGGTTTTCATAGGTTTTGTAGATATTGTCAATATATTTCAATAACCCCAGTTTAGATTGCACTCTCTTTTCTGTAATTTCATTTAGCATATTTTTTTAGTATGGATATATTATCTGAAATTTGCATATTATTTTCCATCAGTTTTTCTTGAATATCCTTCTCTTCCATTATTAATCCCAAAAGAATTGTATCCTGCTCTGTTCTCAGTGCCTGCATAAGTTGTTCAAAATCAGTGTGTAAATCAAGCCTTTGATTTTCTACCTTCCATTTAAGTTTAAATGATTTTGAGACTTTTGTTTCCAAATGTTTTCAGCATTTTCAATTTCCTTCAAGGGCTCAATGTAGCTTTTGAGCTTCTTCCTTTGAGTAGCTGCAGCTTCCTCAAGGGATATCAGATGGTGATCATGGTGGTAAGAGAGGACTCTGCACTGAGGACACAACAGCTCCAGGTCCTTCTCACAGAACAAGGTCACAACCTGATTGTGTTTCTCACACAGGAGTTTCTTTTCCTACTGTTTCCTCTTCTTCCTCCAATTGGAAGTTGCTTCACAATTTCAGTCATTCGGCATAATTGGGTGTTCCTCTTGAAGTTCCTGTCAAGACAATGGTGGAGGCAGACTGGACAGGGGAGGACATCCTGCAGATACTCCCAACACTGGGTGATGCAGGAGCAACAGAATTTGTGGTCACAGTCAATGGCCACTGGGTCTCTCAGGAAATCAGGCAGATGGAGCAGCTGGCCTCTGCTTGGAGGTCAGCAAGGGAGGGTGAAAAAGCCATTGTGCAATGAAGATCCACAATTGGGGAAATTCCCTTCCAGGAAAGGGGAACAGTGAGAAGGTGATGACCACAATCCTTATTCTCCACCTAGAAGTCTTTCCTGAGAAAGCTACTGCTCCAAGTGTGCTTCTGCTTCTTGCCCTCCAATTCCAGGGACTCTCCAAGGAGGGCCCTAATCCTCTAGTCAACTACTGATCTTCCTGTGACTTTCCCCTCTGGTATTCAGTGGTCCAACCAACAGGAAGGTCAGCAATGGAATTATCCTGGTTGGGATAGAAGAACAATTCCAAGTCAGTATATCATTGCTGTGGACTAATAACATTGACATCTTTATAAGTTTAATCAAGCATGTGTCCTTCCTTCTCATTTAGAGGCCACCCAGGTTAAACAACTATTTATTAAGGAGAATATTTAACAAGAAATTTTTTACTAAAATATTGAACATAAATATATTTAATTTCCTACTTGCCCTAACAAGAATAAAGAAATTGAGGAAACAGAGTATCATGTTAGGGACAACTTGGTCATGCAATTAGTAAAAACCATAAGGCAGTGAGTTCTACCAGATAATCAATTACATTTTTTCAAGAATAGCTAGAAAAGAAAAAATGAAAGGGATGTGGAGCTTAAGGATTAAAGATGACTTTAAAGACACACCAATCAACAATATAATGATTTAATTTGGTTTTAATTCCAAGCACACAATCTAAAATAAATTGTACTTCCCTTTAGGAAATTAGATATCTGGTGAAATAAGATTAATATTAATTATTACAGGGCGTGATTGTTGTATTAGAGTTAGGTTAGTTAGAAACTATCTTTTAGGAGATACATACCAAACATTTCTAGATGAAACCATATCATGCCTAGGGCTTACTTAAATTCATAGTGTAAGTATGTAGGGTCATATATAATAAATATTGGTTATCAGTTTACCATTACATAATGTGATTGACCAATATGTAGAATTTCCATAAAACCTATTATTAAATATACTTGCAAAATAGTATGTATAATTAAAAATCGTTCTTCTTAAAGGCCCACCTTTAGAAACCTACTTCAGGGTGTCACTGCTCCCTTCCATCCCAGCCATCTTCTCTCCCATTCTCTTCTTAGTCTCTCATCTCTCTTTCACTCCTTCTCAAAGCTCTCAGATCCCAACTCTCTTCTTTCCATATAAATGATTACAGGGTAAAAATTTAATATTATATGTAAATATAAGTATATATGAAAGTATCAAAATTATATTCAATTTACAAATAGTTACAAATATATAAAACTTAAACTAGACTTTACTGATTTAAAAAGAAAATTTAACAGAAATAGACAAGGTAGCTGGCACATATTAGATTCTTTCATGAGTACCTTGTACTTTCCCAAGCTTCCCTCTCCTGCCCAGTCCAGTGATGTGTAGGCATCAAGGTGGAGTCATGTCCACAACCCCAGCTGGAGCTACTTGCTGTGCTTACCTTTATTGCAGCTTTTGAACTTCCTTAATTATTTATTCTGCCAGGCAGAAAGTGTCTTCCAAAAAAATCTAATCAATGCTTTCCTCTATGTATCCATCCAAATCACCAGGATTAGCTCAGCTCCCCCTTATACACCATCAGGGAAAGGTGAGGTGGCATCTCCTATTCATCCTGCTCTTAGCCCTGCCTGAGATTTGACCCTTTCCATGAGTTGCTGCTCACCTGTGCTCTGCTCTGGTCATGGCTCAGTGCTGAGTGGAAAGATGCTCTTGCAAACATGGACTTTGAAGTGAAGCACCGCTGGGACTGAGGGCGTCTCACCTCAATTCAGGGCAGACTTGTTTCCTTCATAGCTTGGGCTCCAAAGACACAAAAGGGCACAGCTTCTCCATTCACTGTTATGGTTGGGATGGTGTCAGGTGAGGCTTTATAAGCCAATTGGAATTTTCATCTCTTTCTCTCATTGGACAGAATCAAGATGCAGTAATCTGCATGTTGATTCTGATTACATTATTCAACTTCCCCTCTGATTACATCTTCTGGCCCTGGAAACTCTGATATTTGAATCATTGTCCTCTGTCCCTACCCTTCTCTACCCCCCACTGAAACTCTTTTCTCAAATTTAACCAGTGATATGGTTTCTGGGTTCAATGAACACATTTAAAATTGTCCATCTTTTGTTCCTCAAATGTGTAGGTGTGTGACTTTTAGTAAAACCAGTGTTATCACATTCATTGTAAGTGAAAAGCAACTGCAAGCAAGATAGTCCCATACTTCTGCAGCATGGGATTTAAGCCTCCTGTCCATTAGAGGTAGTGTTGGCATCACCATCCCAGAATCCTCAGGATTAGGGAATGAATGATGGACTAGAGTAGACACTGGCATTCTACTACAGATTTATTGTGATTCTAGCAATGGAAGAACTTATATCATTGATGTGGAGGCAGTGTTCACTGCAGGATCTGAGCTGGAGAGGAAAAAACAGGTGTAATATGGGGGCATTTTTGGGACTTGGGAATTGTCCTGAATGACATTGCAATGACAGATAAAGGCCATTATATATCTTGCCATAACTTATAAAATTGTGTGTGAGAGAGTAAACTACAATGTGAACTATAGTCCACAATACTCCAAAATGTGTTCATCATTTGTAAAAAAATGTACCATACTAATGAAGGATGTCATTAATGTGGGTAAATATGGGTGGTGTGGGGAGCGGGACATATGGGAATCCCCTGTATTTTTTATGTAACATTCATGTAATCTAAGTATCTTTAAAAAATAATAAAAACATGTATTTATAAAAAGAAGATCTAGAATAAGGTTACTAGGAGATATGATGAGGGATGAGAAGGGGTACTGATGCTTGATGAATGTGGAATTTTTAATTAGGTTGATTGTATATGTGTAGAAATGGATAAAGTTGATGGTACCACATTATAGTGAGTATAACTTACAATGCTGATTTATAATTGTGACTATGGCTGAAAGGGGTATTCTTGGAATGTAAATGTTAGTTGAAAGTAAGATAGGGGATGATCTAGTGACTGTATAAGAGAGTGAACTGGGTGGTGGATGAGGATTGTGTTAAAATAACAAATACAAGAATGTTCTGTGAACTAGAACAAATATACATCATTATTACAAGGTGTTATGAATAAGGTGGTAGATGGTAAAAATACAATTAATGTAAATTATGTATTATAGTTAACAGGAATATTGTAATATTCTTTTTTTTCTTTTTTTTTTTAAAGATTTACTTTTTTTAAAGATTTATTTATTTATTTATTTATCCCCCCCTTGCCGGCTGTGTTTTGCTGTGTCCATTCGCTGTGTCCACCTATCTCCCCCTTGCTGTGAGGTCCCGCTGCATCAGCTGACTGCGCCGCACAGGCTGGCCTGCCCTCACAAGGAGGCCCCAGGAAGTGAACCTGGGGCCTCACACATGGTAAACGGGGGCTCTATCAATTGAGCCACACCCACCTCCTGTTGTGAGGTCTTGCTGCATCAGCCCACCAGGCTGCGCGGACCGGCCTGCCCTCACAAGGAGGCCCCGGGAAGCGAACCCAGGGCCTCCCATATGGTAAACGGGAGCTCTATCGATTGAGCCACACCCGCTTCCCTGTAATATTCTTGCATCAGTGTCAAAGAAGGTACTATATCAATATTAGGGATCAATAATAGGGTGTATGGGGTTTTCCTGTTGTAGTAAGAAAAATGTTCTAAAACTTACTGAGGCAATGACACCATAAATCTGTAATGAAACCAAGAGTCACTGAGTGCACAATTTTGATGGAGTGTATGAAACATGGGACTGTGTAACACAGTGAAACATGTGGTTGATGGACTGTGGTTAATAGTACAGATATGAGTGTTCTCTCATGAACTATAACAAATGCACAATACTAATACAAGGTGTTAATAATAAGGTGGCTAATGGAAAAATACACCAAATATAAGCTATAGACCAGTTATAACAATAATATTTTGATGATTTTCTTTCATACTTTGTGACAAATATTCCACAAAAATGCTGTGTTGCTGGTATGGGAATTCTGCACATTATGCATGATTGTTTTGTAACCTCATGATTCCTTAATAAAAAGTAAAATATAAAAAAATTCAACTGGTCATAAATATGATGTTTGATTTCTGAGGTCTCAATTCCATGCCATTGTTCTATATGTCTGCTCCTGTGACATTACCATGCTGTTTTGATTACTGTAACTTTTTAATACCTTTTAAGATTGGGAAGCATGGGCCTTCCATGTTCATTCTTATTTTTCAAATGCCTTTAACTATCCAGGGACCTTTATCATTCTATATAAATGGCTTTTCAATTTATGCAAAGGCAGTTGTTGGAATTTTAATTGAGATTGCATTGAATCTATAAACTGCTTTGGGAAGTATTGACATCAGAATATTCACTCTTCCAACAGATAAAAAGAGAATGCCTTCCATTTATTTAGATCTTTTAAATTTTCTTTTAGAAATTATTGGTAGTTTTCTGTGTACAAATCCTTTATGTCCTCAGATAGATATATCCCTTGTAATTATGAACCTTATTCTTCAACAATTGAAACTTATGGTTACCGTAGGGTTTGAGGGGAGGAAATGGGAAAAACAGAATAGATATAATATGGGTCATTTTTACGGCATTGGAGTTGTTCTGCATGATCTTGCAATGATGGATACAGTCCATTTAAAATTTTGCCAAAACCTATAAAAGTGTACAGTGCAAAATGTAAACCATAATATAAACTATTGACCATGGTTAATAGCAGTTCTTCAATATTCATACATCAACTATAACAAATGTACTCATGTAATAAGTTATTAATAGGGGAGAGTGGGAGAAGGAAAGGGGTTGCATATATGGGAATCCCATATATTTTCTATGTGACTTTTCTGTAACTAAAGTCTTCCTTGAAAATAAAGCAAAAAATTTTAAGAAACTGGAGGAGAATATGGAAGAAATTGTGACTGTGCAGAAAAGATAACAGACCTTATGGTGATGAAAGGCAATTTTTTTTTCTTTTTTTTTTGTTATGTTTAATTATTAGTCTTTTATTTTCTTATTTTTACTTGGCTTTTTTGGCATTGTTTTTGGAGAGGTTTATATTGCAGAAAGTTCACAACTGTATTGGGAGGATCACTGGTGTGGGGTTTTGGTGATGGGGAATGTGTGGGGAGGGGTGCACATGGGACATGTCTCTATGGAAAATGAATATGTTTAAGTGATCATGGGGCATTGTCTCAGTGGGTGGAGATGCACAGAATTACCAAAGGAATATTGAATCCCAATCCTGGGAAGTCCTGCTACATTCTCTAATAGAGCAGCAAGAATACCCTTAATACATGGGCAGTGCCTAGCAAAGGAGGCAGACCATTATGCCAGGCCCTTGTTATTAAAGGTTGTACTTATGAACCTTATTCTTTTGAAATTGAAACTTAGCCTAATATTATATATTGTCTAAGATTTACCTCCTGAAAGCCTCCTTGTTCCTCAAATGTGGACTTTCTCCAAGCCAAACAGCATATAAATACACTACCTTCACCTTAGTGTGGGGCATAGTGCCCAGGGATGAGCCTCACTGGCACGGTGGGGTTATTATGGAGCACCAGCTAGTGATGCATTTGGAAAAAGACATTGGCCAAAAGAGGAAAATATTAAATGCAAATGAGTTTTATGGCTAAGATATTTCAAAGAGAGTCTGGAGGTCATTCCAGAGGTTACATTTATGTATGTCTCAGGAAGATGTCATTGACTTCTGCACTAAACAATGCTTCAAGTACAGGGCTCCTGAGGGCCTTAGAGATATCTAGACACTATAGGCAGTGCAGACAATCTCAGGAATTTTACACCCTGCCAGAGGGCCTTAGCTTGTAATATATGCTCTCCAATGTAACAGAATTAGATTCATTTATAATTTTCCTACACATGGCTCTTCTGCCTCTTTTCTTTGAACCTACAATTAGCACTATACTTGTTAAACACATGTCTCTGAGACTTAAATCTTTGGTGTGTTCATATGCCAGTTGAGCCCTGATTCTCAGCAGTGTTGCAACACCTACTCTCCAGTTCATTGGACTCATCCAGGACAAATACTAAAAGGATGATGATTGGACAATGTCCATCCCAAAGAACAGAGTACCTACAACAGCAAGCAAGACAGTTCCAGCCATCTGTCCCATAGAATCTAAGCCTATTCTCAATCAGAAATAGACTGGGTATCAGCATCCCAAAATTCTCAAGATTTAGGAATGGAGAAACATAAGGGGAAAATGCAATCACAAACTAAAGTAGACATTATTATAGCAATGTAAGAACTTGTAATATTGACATAAAGGCTGTGGCCACCAGAGGTTCTGAGGGGAGGCAGAGGGAAGAACAGTTGTAACATGGGGCATTTTTGGGACAACCAATTTGCCTTGTCTGACATTGCAATGATTGATACAGGCCACTATACATTTTGTCAAAACCTATAAAATTGTGGGACACAAAGTGTAAACTATAATGTAAACTGTGGACCATGGTTAGTTGCAATGCTTCCACATACATTCAATTGTAACAAATGTACCACTCTAATGAAAGATGTTGCTAATGGGAAAAAGTGGGGGAGAGGGAGGGATTGAGGTATATGGTAATCCTCCAATATATAAATATTTTTTATTTATCCCCCCTCTCCCCCAGATGGTTCTCTAGTCTATCTGCTCATTGTTTGTTTACCTTCCCCAGGAGGCATTTGGAACCAAACCTGAGACATCACATATGGGAAGTGAGTGCCCAATGGTCTGAGGCACATTCACTCCCCAAGGGCTGTGGTGTCTGCTCATTGAGGCAGATTCTGTGTCTAGCTCATTGTGGCACATGCCGCATCTAGGCTGTTGTGGTGGGTGCAGCATCTATTTGTTGCACCAGGGGCAGTGTCTATTTTGTTGCAGTGGCTGTGGCATCTAGCTCATTGTGGAAAACTTATGGTGCCCTGCCATGTGATCTGCATTCTTCTCAACTCTCCAATTTCATCCCCAACCAATTTCCCCCACTCTCTCATCTGTTCCTTGAACTGGAGAACTGCTTTCCCCATTTTAGGCATTTGCCCTTCTTGTGACTGCTGCCAGGAAAACTCGTTCCTTAGCACTTTGCATAGCTGCCTCCTTCAAATTCTTCAGAGTTAAGCCTGAAGGTCACTTCATCTCCTCACATGAAAGGAGATCTCTGTAATCACCCTATACATTATTGCTATGTCAATATTATTATTTTTTAATTTTTTTTTTATTGTGGGTAAAAATCAAATTTTTCACAATACATACCAATATTTGTAAAATGATATATAAATACATATGCATATATGTGCATTTGTTTACATAAATGTTATTTTATATATATATATATATTTTTTTTAAAGGTGCTTAAATTACTTAAGTATTTTTCAGAAATTACAGGGATTCCCCTGTTCCCCTCCTTCCACACCTCCAACAAATTAAAAAATAACTACACAATATTATTTTTTAAGATTTATTATTTTTTTTCTCATGTAGTTATTTTTTTTATTTTAGAGAAGTTTATATTTTTACAGAAAAATTACAATAAAAATAGAGAATTCCCAATAACAACTCCTGCATCCACACATGGTTACCCTTATTATTGACATCTTAGATTAGTGTGGTCCACTTTTTCCAATTGATGAACCAATATTGAAGCACTACTGGTAATCAAAGTCTATAGTTTATAATACTCTTTTTAATTCCTTCAAATCCTTGCATGGAACAATGGCTATCTTTTCCGGCATTCAATTAGGGCTGCTGAAAATAATGCAAAATCAAGGTGATCATGATTTAACACAATGCCACTTTTTCAGTGTATGTAAGTGTATCACATTTCAGATTGTGAAGTAAGAGCAAAGGTGACAAGATTTATTGTCCTCTTCCATCTTAAATATATCAATACTCAACTCTCAAACAGCACAGAGTATCTCCTCTCCTCTCCTAGTGGGGCATGTAGAGCACCCACTTAACAACTCTGGCCTGAACAGTTGGCAATGCTGGGGGACTGGCCATGATTGAATATTTTCCTCTAAACTTTAGACCATTGTTCTAAGTAATAAACTGTTCATTTACTACAAGACTTTTTGAGACTGAGCTTGTATTCCCAAGATGCACTATAAAGCAAAATGCCCCACTGATTTTGGGGCTGCAAGCAGAGTACCTTGAAAATTATGGAATTGAATTGGATGGCTTTTTGGCAATTATATTCGCCATTCTTTCATCCTTTTGTATAGTGGTGTCTTGAGCAAAACAGGACTGATTGATTTGTGGGCTAAACTGAGGGTTTTCCCCTTATAAACCATCCTGGGTAGAGGTAATGACCCACAGCTGGGATTGATATGGTATTCTTTCTACATCTTCTGGAGGAAGGGTATCCATAAATGGAGCTTTGAGAATTCCCCATGAATTCCAGGGAGGTGGCTAACTGGTTTCATCCTGAGATCAATGAGTTGGGGCTTCCAATGCCTGGCATACACATCCTTGGCTAATGGCTTCTTATATCTCTTCTCATTCTTGAATCAGGATTACACAATCAGGCCTCCAAGATTCATATTGTGGTGAATGTGAGGCCAGTCATTATTTGGGAGACTATGAGAATTGAAGATGGGGACCTGGAGGTGTAAACAAAATTATGAGACATTGGAGAAGATGGCAATGTAGGGAGTTCCAGGATTCAATTTTTCTACCACAACTACAAAACAGGCAGAGTCCATTTGAAACACCTATTTCAAGTGTCCAGAGTCTAGAAAAACACTGTACAACATCTATGGAAGAGCAGGAGGGAAAGGCCAATAAACTATGGTAAAAAAAACTGTGTATTATTGAGAAATGTATATATTTAATTGAGAAATGTACATATTTGTTCATCTCTGTTTACTTTTTAGTTTTTAATTGTTTGTATTTTCAATTATTAAATGTACAAATTAAAGTTAAAAAAGGAAATAAAAGAACTGTGTATTAATCAGTCAAAGGGTTGATGATACAAAATACCAGAAATCTGTTGGCTTTTATAAAGGGTATTTATTTGGAGTCAAAGCTTACAGTTACTAGGCCATAAAGCATAAGTTACTTCCTTCATGAAAGTCTGTTGCCATGTGTTGGAGCAATACATCTACTGATGTCTGCCAGGAGTTCAGGCTCCCTGGGTTCCTGTCTTCCTGGGGCTTGTTTCTCTATAGGCTTAGCTACCTTGTTCTCTCCACAAGGTCAGCTGTAGACTTTCAGGTAACCAGTTCTGTCTCTCTCATCAGGGCTTGATTCTTTCTAGGCTCAGCTTCTCTGCTCCTCTGTGTGCTTACTTCCCAGGCTCCAGCTCAAAACCTCCCTTGAATCCTCTTTCTCCATGTCTTTACATTCCCATGCTCTGCATCAAAACTCCAACTCTCTTTTCTACCATATAGTTTTCTCTGTGAGTCCCCACCTACCAAGGGGCAGGTTCTCAACATCCAGATACAAACCAGTTTAGAAACATAATCCAATATCAATTTTTGGAATTCATAAACAAAATCAAACTGCTACACTCCACCCTCTGAATTCCAAAAGGACATTACAATATTCAAAAAACCTAAATCAGTAACATTGCTGAATAAAAAATCATATAATCAGCTTAAAGAATTACAGTTTTTCTTGGGACAAAGTCCCATCTGCTGTAGACCTCTGAAACTTACAAAACAATTTATCTGCTTCCAATACACAAATGGAAAAAGCATAACATTTTCATTATCATAAGGAGAAATTTGGAGGGAAACATTAGTCACCAGTCCTCTACAATTGAGTAAACCTGCAGGACATTAATTCATTAGATGTCAAAGTCTGAGAATCATTTTAAGATGATGGTTTCTTTTCCCTGGGGCATCATGGGGTCCCAACCTTTCCACAGTCTTGCCCAATGGCCATTTTCTTGGTTCCACCTTAATCAAGCATCTGGGTGTTGACCAAGTTCCAGACCTCACCCTCCAAGAGTGTTGAGGTGATTGCCACACTTTACCCAATCTTTGTGTTAGAGTCATAAACCCCTAGTACAGTGCAGTGAAGACATCTTCCCTAACCTTTGGCATACAGGCTCAACCCTCTCAAAACAAAGAGTTGACCATCTGGCTTTCCCTAACTCATAGGGGCAGGTCCATCCGTCTCAGAACTATGGGGTGCTGACCTCAACCAAACTAATCCTTAAGGAATGTGCTCCACCCTCTTGGGGTGGCAAAACTCTCCCTGAACACTGGGCAGGAACATCCACTCTCTTCAACTGCTGGGACAAAATCACCCTCCCTCTACACATGGGTGGGTTTCCTCTCTTGGCCCAAGGCAATGTCTTCATTCTAGATCTCAGCATCCATGGTTTTCCTCTTAAAGTTGTTTCCCCTTTCATCTGTCCCATCAATTTCCTTTTTTGAACAAGCTGACAGTGGTTTTGTTCATACAGCTCTCTCAAAAAGTTTGTTCATTTAGCATGCAGGAAGCAGGAGTCCAAACCATCAGACAGTAAGATTTTCCACAAATCTTTCCTAGATAACTGCATTTTCAATCCTGATTTCAAAGTTCCAATTTTGGGAATTGGATGTGGCTCAAGTGTTTGTGCTCCCATTTACCATATGCAAGGCCCCGTGTTCAATTTCCAGAGCCTCCTGTGAAGGCAAGCCAGCCCACATGGCATGGTGAGCTGACAGCCCACACCAAGCTGTGAGCTGGTGCAGCAAGATGATGAAATAAAGGGAGACCGCAGACACAGAAAAATACACAGCAAATGGGCACAGCAAGCACAAGCAGCGGGGGGGGGGCATAAATAAATAAAAATAAAGTAAATCTTTAAAAAAAAATAAGTCCAAGTTTAGTTAAGTCCTCAAATGGGGCACTATCATCTGGGAGCTTGATTTCTAGAAGCTTGGAATTTCTGGAATCCATTTCTAGTTTCTTTGTGCCGAACAATTCAGGTCTCAGCTTATCTCTCTCATCAAGCATTTTGCTATAAGCTGCAAGGAAAAGCCAAGCCACATTCTCCAAGTTTACTTTGGAAAATTCTTCAGCTAATTGCCCAGGATTGCCATTTTCAAATTCTGATTTCCATAAAACATCAGTAGCTAATCTTGCTAAGTTCTCTGCACCTTTAAAACATGGATTGCTTTTCCTCCATTTTCCAATAATAGTTTCATCATTGGCTTCTAAGGCATCATAATAAGTCTCTTTAGAGTCCATATTACTATCAACAGTCTCTTCAAAGCCATTTAGGCTTTTTCCATCAAGCACCTCACAATTCCTCCAAAAAATACTCTTTACCCATTTATTAAAATGTTCCAGCACTTTGGTAACTGCAAAAGCACTTCCCCACTCTCTGGTACCAAATTCTGTATTTGTCAGCCAAAGGGGTACTGATGCAAAAAAAAAACAGAAATTGGTTGGCTTCTATAAAGGGTATTTATTTAGAGTAGAAGCTTACAGTTACCAGGCCATAAAGCATAATTTACTTCCTTCACCAAAGTGTGTTGCCACATGTTGGAGCAAGATGTTTGCTGATGTCTGCCAAGAGTTCAGGCTTCCTGGGTTCCTCTCTTTCCAGGGATTGATGCTTTCTTGGGTCAACTGCTCTGCTCCTCTCTGTGCTTACTTCCTGGGCTCCATCTCAAAAATTCACTTGCATCCTCCTTCTCCATGTATTTACTTCCCCAGGCTCTGCATCAAAACTCCAACTCTCTTCTCTGTCATGTAGTTTTCTCTCTGAGCCCCCACCCACCAAGGGGTTGGGGACTCAACATCTTACTGGTGTGGCCCAATCAAAGCACTAATCATAATTTAATCATGCCCAGATACAGACCAGTTTACAAACATAATCCAATATCTATTTATCTATTTTTGGAAATAAAATGCTTCTGTGACTAGAAGTGGAAAGAATTGAAAGAGTTGTGGGGAAAATGCAAAGCCATATATGTTACAGTGAGAGGAAAAAACAGTATAAGGCTTACAAAGCTAAAATAGAAAAATGACAAAAGAAATTTCTATATTATCAGTAGTGCCTTTAAATGTAAACGGAATATACTCTTCAGTCAAATGGAAAAGATTGGCAAAATATATTAAAAAGTATGAACCAAATACTTCCTGTCTGCAAGAGACATCTTACATTCAAAATACAAACAGATTGAGGATGAAAGCATGGAAAATTATATCATGCAAGTTGTAACCAAAAGAGAGCTGATAGCATCACTGCACTGTTATGCCTATCTACTGCACAAGTATACCCTTCCACCTTATCGCAGATTTTGCCCATATGGGCATTGGCTCACAACTCTCTACTCCCTGTCTCTTGTAAACCTATCATGAGGGATATAGGGTTGATTAAATTGTCTATGGAATTGGGGGCAGTGTTAGGAGAAGCAGGTATGTGGTTGAAACTACAATATTGGAAATGTTGTTTTGGCAAATATGGCAGTGGAGGATTACTGGTTTAACATTTTGGATGTGGGGGCATGTGAGACAAGTCATACCTGGGGTAGGCTTCTAGGGAGTGTGTAGCACTCATTGTCATGGTATGCTGTATCAAGGGGTGGAGACTCACATAGTGAGCAAGAAAGGGTTGGACTCCCATCCAGGGGAGTCCTACCATGATCTCAAATAGAAGAGTGGGAATCTCTTGAGATCATAGGCAGTGCTTAAAAGGGGAGGACAGACCAGCAATGTCAAGACCACAATGTTGTTGCTTGTAACTATGAATCTGGTCCTTCAATGAGTTAATCTTGGTGATTACCATGGGTCCCAAGGTGAGAAGGAGGCAGGAATAAATAGAACATGGTATATTTTTGGTGTCATGGAATTGTTCTACATGATCTTCAAGGATGGATACAGACAATGTCAAACTTCATCAAAATCTATAAAAGTGTATGGTCCAAAATGTAAACCACAATGTAAATCATAGATCATGGTTAGTAGAAATGTTTCAATATTTGTACATCAATTGTAACAAATGTACCATCCACATGTAAAATACTATTAATAGGGGAAAAGGGAAAGGAAGGTGGCATTGTGTATATGGGAATCACATATTCTGCACTTGAGATTTCTGTAAACTAAAGCTTTTTTGAAAATAAATTGAAAAATATAAGACACTGGGTGAATAATTGGAAACAAAATGTCATTACACATACAAAATAACAGATCTTACTGTGATGAAAGACATAATGTTAAAAAATTTAATTTTATGTTTTTTATTTTTATTTTTTCATAATTTCAAAATTTTAAAATTTTGTATTTTACTCGTTATTTTTATAATCACGATTATTATATCATTTTCCCATTAATTGTATTTGGTTATTTTGTTCGCTTCAATTTTGAAGAAGTTTTGGATCACAAAAGGGTTATAACTGTGGCGGGGGGGTCATTGGTGCAGGGTGTCAGAAATGGGGGATGCATGGGAGGAGGTTCACCTGGTGCATACCTATAAAGCAAATGAATGTGTTCAAGTGCTCATGGGACATTGCCACAGGGGTGGATATCCACACAATAACCAAAGAAATATCAAATTCCCATCCCGGGGAGCTCAGCCGTATTATCTAAATGGACAGCAAGTATCCCCTGAGTACAGGGACAGAGACTAGTGAAGGAGGATGTACCACTGATGGGCTCTTGATTGTGATGACTGAACTTATGAACCTTTACTTTTGAAATTGAAACAGCATAGTATTATAGGGTGCATAAGTGTTACCTACTGAGAGCCTCTTTGTTGCTCAAATGTGGCCTCTCTCTAAGCCAAAACTCAGCATATAAATCCTTTACCTTCCCCCAACATGGGACATGACTCCCAGGGATAAGCCTCCTTCACACTGAGGGATTACTACCAAGCACCAACTAGCAATGCATCTAGAAAAAGACCTTTACCAAAAGGGGGAAAGCGTAAAGACAGATGAGTTTATATGGTTAAGAGTTTTCAAAGTCAGTCAGGAAGTCATTTCAGAGGTTATGCTTATACGCATCTCAACAGGAAATCATAGACTGTCAAAATAAATAATACCTCAAATAGTGGGGCTCCTTGGGGCTCTGGAGACATCCAGACACTATAGTCAGGGCAGACAGCTCAGGAGTTTGGTGCTTGCAGTGGGCCCTACTTTGCAATTTACTCTCCCCGGTGTGATAGAGTTGGACTCACTTGTGTTTCCCCAACACATAGGTATGCTGTTCCTCTATTTGAACCTATATTTAGTACTAGAGTTGATAGATATACATCCAATAGACTTAAATCCATGGGCTGTCCATGTGCCAGTTGGGTCCTGAATCTCAACAGCATTGCAACACCTACTATCCAGTTCATTGAACTCACCCAGGACAACTAACAAGAAGAAGATGACTGACAATGACCATCTCAAGGAACACAGTCAGCAACTGCAAGCAAGAAAGTCTCATCCTACTGCCCCATGGGGTATAAGCCACCTCTTAATTAGAGATGTAGTGGGCATCACCACCACAGAATCCTCAGGATTGGGGAATGGATGATGGACTAGAGTAGGCTTACATTTGTTCTATTGTAGACTTGGGATCCTAGCAATGGAAAAACTTTTATCATGGTTGTGGAGGCAGTGGCCACTGGAGGTTCTCAGTGGAGGGAGAGGGAAAAATAGGCATAATTTGGGGGCATTTTTGGGACTTGGGAATTATCCTGAATGACATTTCAATGACAGATGCAGACTATTTTATGTTATATAATAAAATTGCAAAAATGTGTGGGAAAGAGTGTAAACTACAATGTAAACTGTAATCATCACTTAATGGCAACACCTCAAGATGTGTTTGTCAATTATGGCAGAGGTACCATACTAATGAAGGATGTTGCCGATGTAGGAAAATGTGGGAGGACTAGGGAGCAGGGCAAATGGAAATACTTTATTTTTTTGTGTAACATTTATGTAATCTAAGTTCCTAAAAAAAAGTATATGTATCTACAAGCAGTATCCAAAAATATACGAAGAAAATACTGAGAGTTTTGAAGGGAAAACCAAAAGTTCTACATTAATAGTAGGAGACTTTAACACACCACTCTCAATAAACAAGGGAACATCTAGTGAGAAGGTCAATAAAGAAGTGTAGGAATTTAATGATACATGCAACTAACTAGACCCAACAGACATGGTTTTCTGAAGTGCACATGGATCATTCAACAGGATACAGTATATGTTGGATCACAAAACAAGTCTCAATAAATTAAAAAAATTGTAATCATATGATGTATATTCTCCAACCACAATGGAATGAAGCTACAAATAAATAACAGAGGGAGAAAAGGGAAATTTGCAAATATGTGAAAATTAAAATACCTTAAACAACTAATGGGATACCTTCATTGACTGAAGAAATATATCTAAACAACCCAATGGCTAATAAAGAGATTGTATCCATAATCAAAATGCTCCCAAAAAAGGACCACATGGCTTCACAGGAGAATTTTAACTAACATTCAAAGAAAAATTAACTTTATTTTTGCTCAAACTCTTTCAAAAAACTGAAGAGGAAGGAAAACTATCTAACTCATTCTATGAGGCCAGCATCACCTTCAAAGTAAATCGAAATAAAGATATCACAAGAAAGGAAAATTACAGACCAAAATCTCACTAATTTAGAAGTATAATTCCTCAACAAAATACTTGTAAACTGAATCCAGCGGCATATTAAAAGAATAATAAATGATGATCAAGTGATAATTATCTCTGGTATGCAAATTTAGTTAAAATGAAAAAATCAATTAATGAAATACACCACACTAAGAGAATGAAAAAAAATACTCATATGATCATCTCAATTAAGGCAGAAAAGATATTTGACAAAATACAGTACCATTTGTAGGTAAAAACTCTTAGATCACTAGAAATAGCAAAAAAATCTTCATCCACATTAAAAAGGGCATATATGAAAAGCCCACAGCTAACATCCTACTTAATGGTGAAAGACTGAAAGCCTTCCATCTAAGATAAGGAAAAAGACAAGGATGAGCTCCGTATCCATTGTTATTCAACATTGAACTGAAAGTTCTTGTCACAGCAATTAGACAAGAAAAAGAAATAAAGCCATCCAAATTGGAAAGGAAAAAGTAAAACATTCCCTATGCACACATATTCCTATATATGAGAAAATCCTGAAAAATCTATAACAAATTTCCTAGAACTAATAAATGAATTCAGCAGATTGGCAGGGTACAAGACAAAACTCAAAACTCAGTGATGCTTCTATTAACAAATAATGAACAATTGGAAGAAATGAAGAAAAAACCTCCATTCACAGTTACAAATTAAAAAATCAAATACGAAAGAGTAAATTCAACAAAGTATATAAAGGGCATCTTTTGCTAAAGGAAATTTTTAAAAATTTAAATAAATGGAAGGATATCCCATATTCATGGGTTGGATATCATCCTGATGCCAATATCACCCAAAGCCATTTGTAGATTCAATGCATTTCCAATTAAATTCAAACAAGTTACTTTCCAGAAATGGGAAAGCAAATCATAAAGTTTATGAGGATGGGTAATGGAGCCCTGAGTATCTATCACCATCTTTAAAAAGAAGACTGAAGTTGGAGGACTCACACTTCCCAATCTTAGCTGTTATACAAAGATACAGTAATCAAAATAGCATGGTAATGTCACAATGACAGACATACAGAACAATGACAAAGAATTGAGATCTCAGAATTCACCTCTCACATTTCTAGCCAACCAATTATTGACAAGGTGGAAAAGACCCCTCAAACTGAAAAGAATCATCTCTTCAAAAAAATGGTGCTGGGAAAATTGGACTACACTGAGTAAATATAGTTAGACCTTTACCTCACACCATATAAAAAAATCAACTCAAAACTGAATTTGTTTACTTAATATGGAAATATAAATCAATTTATGAGGATGAAATTTGATTAGTAGTTAAGTAGCGCTGTGGAAGGATAGAGGGATTGTGAGGTGACTGCTAAGGGATATAGAGTTTTTCCTTTTGGAGTAATGAAGTTGTTATAAAACATTTTTGGTGATGAAGGCACAACATTGTGATTATACTAAGAACCACTAATTATACACTTAGGACAGATTGTATGGTATGTGAATATAGCTCAATAAAATTGCTTTAAAATAAATAGTTATGTAAGAATAGCCAGAAATAGCAGCTATGTATGGCAGGGGAAGCATAGAGAGATTGAGAGTTGATGCATTTTTTGTTTGTCTGGGTTTTTTGTTCATTATTATTGAAATAATGAATATGCTCTAATAATAATTAAAATGGTGAATACACAACTATGTGATCATAACAAATATCATTGACATACAATTTAAATGAATTGTATCCTTTGCTAATATCTATCAATATAGTTGATTTATTTTTAAAAACTTAGATGTAATATTTCCATATTTGCATGCTTCAGATCTTAATTTTTGAATAATTAATGTCAAAGACAGGACTTCCAAATATCAACCATCATAATGGCATTGCCATGGGCATTGCAAATTATTGAATCCATTAGATATTAGATTACTAACAAGACAATTAATTGCAGGGCATTTTTCTGGATACTTCTGAGTGGGATATTAATGAAGGGCAGTGGTAATGGTCTGGACATATGCCTGGCACAGTGAACTACTGTGTGCATGATTCTCACACCCATTGTTGAAGATTCTAGTCACTGAGATGAAGTATGTTTTCCTCTAAGATTAGGAGAAAAGTGACGATATCTGTTCCTCACCTTCAGATTTTTAATTACTAACCCAGGAATGGAAACCAGAGAACTATATTCATTTTTGCAGGAAAGACTCCAAAATCACAGACTTGACACATTCTCCATTCTCCAAACCTATTACATTTTCACTGTTGATATCCATAAAATCAGCTATAAGATATGCAATGATTTGCCCAAACCCCTCAAGCAATATCTCTCACAGAAGCACAATTACTGATGCACACAATATCTCCAATCTCTGAAAAAAAAATATTTCCCCATTATTTTCCATTGGATGCAATCTCAATCATGAATTTTCTGGACATCCTTCAAAGGGTTTCATCTTCCTAATAAAGACTTCTCCCTCTTATTTCATGTTATTGTGGTTATGCTTAAATTGAGTTTTCTTTAGCACACTAAGGCTTAGGTTTGACTGAATGATAGTGCACAGTGATTACAGACCTAGTGTTTCACTCTGTGGTGTTCACTCATTTAATTTAAAGGATAAATTAGGAATTAAGGCAATCCCACATTGAGTACATGTATAGAATTCTTCACAGTGATTTCTTTAATTAGCTTGTCTGTTTGAGTGGTAGATGAGGACTCTCCAATTCCATTATATTTACAATATGAGTTCTCTCCCATATATCATCTAAACATCTACTAAATACTTTGCTACATAGATGACATGCATATGGATTCTTGCCAGTATGAAATTCCTTAGATTATCTGAAGTAGTATGGATGGCTACAGAAACATCTGAAGTGATTAAAGTGTCCTGGGTTCAATTCACTTCCCTAGTACCTCAAAAAACAAACAAAAAACACATAACAGTATTTCTTCACTATGTGAGGTCTCTAGTGTGTTTAAAGGTTAAATCTATGGCTAAAGTCTTTTTCATATCCAAAACCTTTATAATGTGAGTTGTTTCATTTAAAGTCAGAATATTGTCTGATGGCTTTCTCCAATTGCTGACATTCATAGGGATTCTCTTCAGTTTGAGTTATCTATTGTTGTCTAAGACTAGAAAAATTAAGGTTTTCCCATACATATGATATTATGGTTTCTGTCCAACATGTATTCTTTCATGTTGCTGGAGGGCAGAACTACAAGTGAAAGGTTTCCCACATAGACAACATTCATCCGGTTTCTTTACAGTGTTAGTTCTCTCATGTTGTTAAAGATGTGAATGTCAACTGAAAGCTGTCCTGTGTAAATGACATTAATGGAATTTTTCTTCATGTTTTCTAAGTTTAGAGTATCTACTGAATGCTTTCCCACATTGATGATATTCATGGGGCTGCTCTCCAGTTTGAGTTCTCTCATGTTGTTTAAAGGAAAAGTGGTGAGAGGCTTTCCCACAAATATGACATTGACAGTGTTTCTCTACAGTGTGAGTTCTCTTATGTACTTTAAGATAAGAATACATATGGAATGTTTTACCACATAGGTGACATTCATGGAGCTTTTCTCTAGTGTGAGTTCTCTCATGTTTTTTCAGATAAGAATATTGACTGAAGGCTTTTCCACATAAATGACACTGATACAATTTCTCTGCCGGTGAGCTCTCTCATGTTGTTGAAGATAGGAATGTTGACTGAAAGTTTTCCCACATAGATGAAGTTCATGGGGTTTCTCTCCAGTGTGAGTTGCCTCATGTTGTCTAAATTTAAAATATATACTGAATGTTTTCCCACATTGTTGGCATTTATGTGGTTTCTCTCCAGTGTGAATTCTCAGATGATATTTAAGGGAGGAATAATGCCTGAAGACTTTCCCACAGAGATTACATTTATGGGGTTTCTCTCCAGTATGTGTCATCTCATGTTCTCTAAGTTTAGAATATCTACTGAATGCTTTCCCACATTGATGACATTTATGGGGTTTCTCTCCAGTATGAGTTTTCTCATGTCATTTAATAGAAGAGTGATGAGAAAAGACTTTCCCACAAATATGACATTGATAGGGTTTCTCTCCAGTGTGAGGTGTCTCATGTACTTTAAGATAAGAATATATTCTGAGTGCTTTCCCACATAAATCACACTCACAGGATTTTTATGCAGTGTGAGCTCTCTTATGTTGTTGAAGATAGGAATGTTGACTAAAAGCTTTCCCACACAGATGACATTCATGGGGTTTCTCTCCAGTGTTAGCTGCCTCATGTTGCCTAAGTTTAGAATATATACTGAACATCTTCCCACATGGTTGACATTTATGTGGTTTCTCTCCAGTGTGAGTTCTCTCACAAAGTTTAAGAGAAGAATAATGGCTGAAGGCTTTGCCAGATAGATGACATTCATGGGATTTTTCTCCAGTGTGTCATTTTTCATGTTGTTTTAGGGAAGAGGATAAAATGAAAGTTTTTCCACAAAGATGGCATTGCTGGGGTTTCTTCTCTCCAGTGTGATTTCTCTGTTGTTTAAGATGAGAATATTGACGGAATGTTTTCCCACAGGGATGACATTCATGGGTTTTCTCTCCAATGGGAGTCCATTGTATTGTCTGTGGTCGGAATATTGAAAACAGTTTTTAGCATTTTGGTAACATTCATATGATTTACTTCTAGGGTGATTCTGCTTATGTTGAATAAAAGATGAATGGTCATTGAGAACTGTTGTAAGAAGTTTCCTGAAATAGGATTTCTTTGTCATATGAATTAATGCATGTGGTGTCATTGTGGATGTGTGAGAGGAATCTTCTTGCAAATAATTACATTTAAAGGAATTATTTTTGGTGTGGGATCTCTGCTGTGGGGAATAAGATGACAGACTGCAAAACATTTGGCAATATACATGATTTTCTTCATTTCCCTACATCTGAAATCTAGACTCATCCACTAGTGATAGGCTACAATTAAAATATTTGACATTCCTTTCATAAACACTTTAGTCTATTCCATACACACAGATTTTCTCTATTATACCAAAATAATTGCAGATTATCTGATCAATTTTGAACTTCATGATGTTTCAAAGACTATATATGTGAAAACTGATTATGTGATTCATTTTTTTTTATATGAACTCAGGGTAGAGTTTGTGTTTAGGTTATTTTTTTTTTTACCTAAATTTAAACAATCACATATTTTTTACTCGATCAGAACTTAATCCCAAAATTAATTACAATTTCATGACTTTACTAAATTTCTAATGTATTCCATCTCTGTATAACTATTGGGAATACTAGGGTTCACAAATTAAGCTTAGCATTGACATGATTTTAGAAGTGTCTTTCATAAAGATAGGTTGGTTGAATATCATTTCTATCATTTTCCAGGTTTTAAAGGCACTTTTCCTTCCTGTATTAATTGGGTGTAAAAAAAAACAGAATAAATTATTAGAGTAGCTTTAGGAGGATGAAAATTTTGGAAAGTTCCAAGTATCCATTTCAGTATGTTTCCAACATTCACAATTAGCTGGGAAAGAATATCAAATTAATGAATAATCTAGGTATAAGGAAACAGTATAGATCCTTACAATCAGAAAAGATTTTCAGGCATGGAATATGAGAATAAAAGAAGTTAGGATGTCAGGAAGGTAAAAAAGAGAGAAAAATCTTCAAAGAATAGGACCATGACAAGGATCATTTTGTGAAAGTTTAATTGCAATAACAAATGAATATCCCTTTCCCAATGCCAATGACAAATGAATAAAGCTTGAGAAGTGTATGGAATATACACATATAACTAAAATTTCCCCAATATCCTCAGCTACATTTTAGAATTTATAGTTCATGTAAGGAAACCTGAAGAAATCTTAACTCAAGGATTCCTGAAGTTAATATATTCAAGTACATACTATACCATGAGATCCCTCTTCTGATGCACAGGTCCTTAGAACTCACCTGGACTCTGGTACTAAGGAAATACTATTCCCTCTCTCCACACTTCTTGGTCCAACTGGGAAAACACATCTGATTTGTAGACTTGATGTCTCATTTGTATAAAAAACCTTAACTGGATTTTGAGTTGTGATAGTAACAGAGCATGATCATAATGTACATGGAAGGTTACAATACCCTGAATTCAGATCATTGATAATATTTCAGCAGAAATTGTAACTTACCCTTTTGCACATTTCACTGAGGACTTTTTGTTGCACTTTTTGTTGCTACCCATGCCCTACAAGAAAGAGAGACTGCAGAATTAACTACATTCTAAATGGGGAGAAATATCTTTCCACAGTGATTGAATATTACATTCAAAAATAATCCATTAAAGATAAATTCCACAAGAGTGATCTAAATTTTATGTGGAGAAAGATATATGCAATGTTTTTACTATTTTGTTCTGAACCTCAGCATAGCCCTTGGAGTAGATTATTCATTTCACCACAGTCAATTATTTATCCATTAAAAAAGTATTCATTGAGTTCTCAGCACAGCCCTTAGTGTTGGAAATTGAGATTCAAGGAGGGCATTAAGTTGTGTTCAATAATACCCAATTCTTTTGTGGTGAACTAAATGTAAATAAAAAAAGAAACAAATTCATTTAGGCAGTTTTATGTTTTAAAACACAATATAAATCTATTAAAATTATAAAATATAAGAGAAAATAAAAACTATACAATATGGAGGAGCTGATTTAGATATTTGAATAAATGGAAGATGATTTATGATAAAGTATAGAGGAAGATAGAGAGGATAGATAGATGGTAGATAGATAAGAGACAGATATAGATGGTAGATAAATTTTGAGAGTCTCACCTACTGAGACCAGGTTATTGATATTCTCCAGCATCACTTCTCTGAACAGCCTTCTCTGGGATGTATCTAACAGCTCCCACTCTTCCTCAGTGAAGTGTATAACCACATCATTGAAGGTCACTAACTCCTAAAACATCACAGAAATTTGTGTTTACACAGGGCTATCCTTATGAATGTCCTGACTGTGATTTAAAAATAACAGCACTAAAGAAGAAGAGACTGTGTATATAAAACTCAAAATGTGTATTGGGTTCCAGTAACATCATTTTCAATGCTGAGCTGCCATTTGCCTTTCAGATGTACTCAGAGACCATGGACACTCTGAACCCATAAGACCTTATTGTAAAAGAAAATCTCATGACATAGGGTGTGATATACACCTAGAAATTTCCCAATAAACTGATAATTATGCCTTCTTGATGCTGATTATAAAGCTTTCATTTGAGCATTCATAACTAAATCAATCTTTCCCAACAATTTTAAGCAAAGTTACAGAGTTATTGTAAGGCAAGCGATATCCATGATATATCATTCTTAAAAATGAGTACAGTTATATTATTCCATTATATTGATGAACTCATTTTCCTCTCATTTATAAAATCTTTTAAGAATATGTTATGCATATTGACAAGTACAATAAACTAATGTGGGATTTTTTTTCTATGTAAATTAAATTCACTGGTCTATTATTCATTAAAGTGGCAAGGAACCTTGAAGAAATATCCAGAATTCTGCAAAGCTGAATAGGTTTCAAACAGAAGTCATGATCAGTAAGGCCTGCTTTCCTTAGTGCTACATATCTCAGGTATTCATTACAATTATAAATACAGATGATTCAGAATCACAAGCCAGGGATTCTTGAGACACTTGTACTGGTACGTGGTCTTAGATTGACCATCCCTGTGGTAGGATACCTCCCAATCTCCACTTTTTCTGGGGCCTGCAAATACTAGTTCTCTGTCTTTTATCTTCATCTCATCTGTCTGTGAAAGATTAAAAGAATCTTCTTCATTGTTTCAGGTCTTTCCAAATCTTCAAAAATTTTATTCTATCTGTTATATAGCACCTGAATCCATAGCAACAATGAAGAAAAAATAATTCCTATACATTACATCCATTTATAAAATTTGAATACATTTGATTTAGAAAATTTAAGTTGGGAAATTTGAACAATGGTGGTATAGGTAATTTTAGTTTTCTTTTTAAAAATTATTTCAAAATATGCAAATATATTCCATCAAAACTTTAAGAAAATTAAAATTGGGAAAATAAATAAATGATTCCTCATTTCCTTTAACTTACTAACCTTCTCTAGTACTTCTGAGAAATATGCCTACCGCTGCACCCCAGTACCTGTAATGTTGGAGTGACTGAAAGCACCAGCTAAAACTCAGCCTCCCTTCCAAATGTAAATGTCTGTTCTAACTCATCTCTATCACCTCGATTCATTCACCACATGCCTAGGACAATCTCAGGCAGTAACATTATTCATGAATTCATTATTTATCCAATGAGGCCATGGGATGGGTGAGAAAAAGAAAATATCAGGGATCTTTTCAGAGAATACACAACCTTTATGGAAGCTGGAACCAACTCTGGTAATTGTTGGAAGGAGATTACTCATTGATCAGTCCCTAACAAAGCATAATTATTAAAGAGTGCTGTATAAACATAATTTAAATTCAGATCTTGAGTAGCTCCTGAATGCACTTGGAATATCCATACCAAATGGAGAAATCTTCCCATCTGCTGGCAACAGAGATACATTTTCAGTTAAAGAAGAATTCCCTACTCACCTGTGATTGCATTGCCAATACCTTAGCTGGTATCTTTGTTCCCCCAGATTTTCACTCAAAACCAGACCAGCAGTAGGTTAGCAAAGCTGAGAATGGAGAAAGAAACCCTAAGATTCAAGTCTGACCACAATTTTCAGGCCCACTTGTCATGAATGCCAAGCCCTTCTCCTGGGAATATCTCCAGCCCAATCAACAACAGGGACATAAAGTGTGCTCCAAGAGAAATAAGGGGACTCTCTTTCTCAGGGTAAAGAGGTTAGAGGGCCTGTCTTCTCTAATAAATATGATATGATTTCTTTCATTGTACATAAGAACATGAAAATCATGAATTGTATTTATTAATTAGCCCATGATGGTCAAAGGCTTTTAACTCATCCCAGATTTCAAAGCATAGGAATCCCTGTAAAAATCACATCTGGAATTGGGTCCTCACCACAAGAGGAAGCAGACTGGAATTTCTCAGTTATAATTATTCTCGTTTTTTGCACTAGCATTGGTTCTTTCACATGCTTTTCCATCTTACTGCCTTCCTGCTCAACGAACAGACCTTCTGGATACATTTGTCCTAAATCTACTTTGTTCTTCCACATGTGATGTTTAACAATGCAGTCCCCTCAACACTGAGTTCTACATCTCACCCCAATGTATTTCTAAATCAACTAAGAAACTTAAGAATATATATTATTATGGAGTTGATCAGAACTAGAATTAACTTAGCCATTTGTACCTCAAGTCCAGGAAGAAAATGATTGTATTCAATATGTTTAGAGAATTATATATTTTTAAAAATTTATTCTTCTTAGTAACCCAGCTGATAAAGGGTAATTTACCCATTTAACAAATGTCCTAAATGGAGGTTTCAGAGAGCTGAAATAACATGATAAACTTATGTGGCCAGAAAATCAAAAAGTTTAAATTTTTTCTCCCTGTATCTCAATATCAAATATCTTAAGGTTTACATGCCACACCTATGTATTACCTGGAATTTCACCCGTATTTCAATAAGATCCTCACCCTGTTGTGAAAACTTATGCTTCACATGGTTAGTTACAATTACATCCATGCACAGGTTCTCTTGTCACAAGGAAACCTCCCTTGCATAGAGCCCACTTCCCAAATATTAGCTTCCAACTCATGTAATATTTCCTGCTAGATAGGTTTCCTGAGAACAACTTTCCTGAAGTCATTGCATTTATCCTATCTGTCAATAAATATCTTACTATTTACCACATCTGTCCACATAGGAGGTGGCTCTAATTTCCTATCATGTTTATTGCTGCTTGTGAAACACCACATACTAAGCTATTGCTTTATGTCTAAATGCAGAATCACAACTCCTAGTGCTTTGAAATATATCTGGGAAACAGACTACATCTTGGTAATTGAGTCATTCTTCCATCTTCCATAATCACTTCAAATCCCATAGTTTTGAATAACACAACACATTTCACATTACTTTGAACACATTAGATTAA